>NW_017547231.1:2173470-2348942 GCF_001854935.1 Bemisia tabaci | reverse complement strand
CGAAACATTTTAGAAACCTCTCCCAATTTTGTGACACCACTTGTGCTATTAGGGTAAAACAGACTGGCTCTTTCTGTTGATACAATTGCAAGATCCCTTCCGCTAAGTGACCTCCTATTAATCCAAACTTTCTTCCTCGTTTAGCATTTACGGTACGTTCATCATAAGTAACGAGTTGATCCGTGCTCCGTAGGTAGCGTAGCGAATGCGTTCCCGTGGCCGAGGGTGTGGGGTGACCCCCGAGTCGGTATACCGATTCGATGCGATGAAATCGACATAGTGTCCATTCGTCTCCATTAGATGCGCCTCCTCCCCCTCCCCCTCCCCATCCCTGTCCCATTTACCGCCCAATCAGTGTCGAGGGCAGCGCTGCCGCGCTAAGGAAGAACGTCGTATGAACGTTCGAGAGTTGTCGAATTTCCTCCGATAAAATGTTTATTTTTGAGAAAAATTGTCGACTTTTTTCCTTGGAATTTTCAGACATTTTAGATCGAACTATGAGCAAAATTACCTGAGAAACTGGAAGAAAAATGGACACAAATATCATTGAAAATTAGTGATTTGTGAAAGGAAATTTGGCAACATCTGAAGGCTCATACGGCGTTTTTCCTTAGCAAGGCCGAGCGGATTTACTGACCGCGCGCTCAGCTTTTGAACCGAATCGAAAGCGTGCACAGCGTCGACTTGCTGGTCCTAATATTGATAAACGAGGCAAAACTTACAATTAGTCACTTAATAGTCGGTCTTATCACAATGGAGGATGCGTGAAAGATGCTTGACTGCGCATCCGAAATGCGTGATGGAAGTTTTCGATATTTTTACGACCAGGCGACTAAATACGAAAGAGAATAACGTCGGATGACGCAGTTTAATTGCAAGTCGGTTTACTGTAATCCTGCAAACAATGATACTTTTTCTATACCGACAGCTTTTAATTTTTTGGTGCTCCAAATTTTTAAAATATCTTGATTGAATCTGGTGGCAATGAAATGATCTACCACCAGGATCGTAGACTCTGTGTTGACTCTGTGTCCTTTGAAGTGGATTTGCTACTTTCCAAGAATCATTGTGAAGGCAAGATAATATTTAAAAAAGAACAAGATTTTTTGTTTTTGAAATTGGTGTTCAAAACCTAGAGCCTCTCCTCTCTCCGCTCCAAGAGATTTTATTTTCAAAATCGGTGGTCGGCGCCATTGACTCGGCGCTATGAAAAGTGCAAAGAAACAATTGAATTACATTTTGCAATAAGGAACCACTATTTCTTGCTCATTTTAGAAACAACATACATACCATTAGTTCCCTCATGTAGAAAGGTGATTTTACGGAGGAGCCTGGGATAGTGGTTCCTTATCGCAAAATGTAATCCAATTAATAGACCCCCAAACAAATATCAATTCCTTTGAGCTTCAAGAATTTCTCCGTTTCTTAAGGAAAATCTTGGATAAATTAAACCGTCAAGAAATATAGCTGCCTCGGGATCAGGAAATGAAGAAACGAGAGAAATCAAGTATTTTTGCCTCCTTGGAACACGTATTCACGCATATTTTCCTCCCTTATTTCTTCCTTTCTCTCGTTCTCATCGTCGAGAAAATGATGCTACCTTCCTCGCAAACCACGCATGCATGACTTCATGAGAGGAATATTTGGTAAACCATCGCGGGGCTACAAAGTGCGAAGTCTCATCTGCGACCGGCTGTTGTGGCTGGCACCCCGACTTTTACTGACTTTTAATTAGGAGCGATCGGGTGNGGGGGGGGGGGGGGGGGGCGATGAACAGCGACGATAGCCGCGCGCGGAGATGGGACGCGCCCGATAACGCCCGAATCCGAGCCCCCGCGAAACGAGTCGCAGGGATTAGCGCAGGGCTGTCAGCGCTCCCTTCCCCGCGACCAGATGACTTCCACGGCAATATTTTAGGTGCCCGAGCCCCTTTTGTCATCTCGGTGTCAATATCCACAGTTGACAACCGTGACCAGGACCAGGAGTCTCCCTTGCGCATCTTCCTTCAGTGGCATGGCGTGAATTGCGATGTATCGATTGTTATGCTATTTAAACCTATGGAAAAAATCGATAAACAGGGTGTTCGCAGCGAACGCCTTTATAATCGATTCTTTACCATAGGTTTAAATGGCGCAACGATCGATGTATCGCAATTCACGCCACGCTACTGCTTGCGCATCTTCCTATCATTCGCGTCGTGTCGGAAACATCCTCGGGATACTTTCCGGACGAAAGAACGTAACTTCATTCCAAGGTTGCCAAATTGACTCAGACAACCAACATATTTTATAAAAATACACCCGTGCAATTTTTATTCAAATTTTCTTTGATTTTGTAGGGAATTTGAGGAAAAACCTGTGTACTATTCGGTTAGAAGTGCCCAAGTTTCTTCTGGTTAATATGCAATTTACGAGGGAAAATTTGGCAACCTTGAAATGGAGTTACACTCTTTCGGGAAGGAAACGACGGTGTTTGCAGGATGTTTGGGAAATATTCTTTTTCTTGCGCGAGCCTCTACAATCATGTCTTACAACCGTAACCTGTGGAAAATGCCACAAAATAGAGAATAGTAAAAATGCTCGTATTTTTTATCACCCTCGGTATACCCACATTATATTCTACCAAAATATGTAACCAGGTCTATTAAAAGGGGTATTATGCTCGACCAAAATATTACAAGAGGACGTCACATTAAACAATCGGAGTCAAAATTTTTGGACTTAAGATTCGGCGTATGTCCCTGCATCTTTGGCAAAAAATGCTAAAGTGTGATGTCTTGGTCAAAAATTAAGTTATGTCAGCATACATGTTTAAGTTTTTCAAGGTTGTCATAGGGAGAGCTAGACTGCCAGACATGTCGAAAACTTCGACCAAATCTCATAAGTCCACGCGGAGGTATTTCTCTGATTTTAGCCCGACACGAGTTCTCTGTCGGAGGTTGAAGTTATTTTGCAAATAAATTCGTGACGAACAGTCTGCATGTGAGAAGACATCGATTCCTCATCTCTGAGATCGCACGAAGTCTGTAACAATGTTATCGGAAAAAAAGACGAGACCCTAAGTAAAAGGTGAAACGAAGATCAAGTACACACACGCAGATGTAGTCTACCAGGAGCGTCATAAATATGTTCCTCACAAGTCTTGCAGGAACCAGACTCGCGGTGATAATCCTGCGACATCGGGACGCACGAAATTGCAGCCTGTCTCGGTAAGTAAATTATGATCGGCAGCCTCAAATCGATATCCATAACGCCACCAGACAAGATAACAGAAACAAATTGGAGGCAGGAAGACAACGACCTTCTCCCCCTCCCTATAGCCAAAGAGCATCCCTCCGACATTGTGTTCGCGCAAGGGATGAAAAGTGAGCGTCTCCGTGCCTCAGCGCCGAACAGTTGGTTCAAAGTGCCGTCTCAGCGGCTAAAATTCAGAAAAATAAACCGGCTTAAATAATTTTTTAAGGCGTTCAAACATTTTTTAATAGTTATTCGATTATTTCGAACTTACTTTTAAGAATAAATAGCAGTGGAACACACCAGTGAGTTTATTTTGACCTTTTCCCCTCCTGATTCTTATGGTGTGTTGCCAGAAACACACCCTTGTGTTTTCTGGCGCATTTCTGTAACTCTTACAGCATATCTAAGGACAATATGGTAAAATGATTGAAAAAATAATCGAGCTACAAGCCAAAAATAAATGAAACAAATAATATTTCCAACTACACAGAGATGAGAAATAATAAAAAAAACTCAATCATTTCACCATGTTCTATGAAAGCCAGCCAAATTGGCATTAAAATGTATTAGAGGACAACTTGGGGATCCCGACCGGTGTGTTCAGTTTCAGTTTCAGGGATTGGGCGTTGCTCAGTATCTGCTGACTTATGTGTGTTCATAGGCCTGTTTCGTTGATTTTAACTCGCAAAAAGTTTCAGTAAATTGTTAGTCATAGTTCCAGAAAAGCAGCGATTAGCAGATTTTGCGCTTCCTCACTTGTTTTTATCATATTTCCGGGTGAAGTTTTTCTACACTCGCTCACATTTTCATTCTCTGATTCTGATTCTGAAAGACCCTAAAAGCAATCAGAGTTACTTTTCATCCCGAGATTTCCCGGGCAATGTGTTGACTTCATCTGGGCGGATTGATTTTTCGCCGATTGTTCGCCGTGCCCCTCGCGTTACATAAATCCGATACTTCAATCTGTGTCACTGAGCGGGGTGCTGATTGCATTAAGGGTACCCTCCCCCCTCCCCTCGTCGCCACCCTCCCCCAAGTTGAAAGGGAGGGAGGAGCCGGGGTCTAATGACACTAATCCACTCGGCGCCGGCGTTATGTAAAGTGTATCCGCTTTCTTTCCCGCCGCTCTCATAATATTTATTATTATTCATAATCAAGTAATTCGAAACTGCGCTTTCCCCGGGATTTATTTCGCTTTTTCCGCGAGTAATTTGTTTCCAGTCGGCGGAAAAGCGGCTCCTTAGCGGGGCGCAAGCCGGATTAGTGTTTTTCTATTAGCCGGCCGTGTTGCAGGGGTGGTTTCGGATTAGACGCCACCGCTTTGGTCCCTCGAAAATTGCGCAACGCGTCCCCCCTCCCTCGGTCGGTGCTGGTGGTCCAGTTACTCCCGCGGTAACCGTTTACCGAGGGATGTCGCGGCCATTAATTTTCATGAAAGAATTAAGTTCTTTCCAGTGGTGGTCTCCTCTAAGGGTGCGTGTATTGTATGCATTTCGTTCATAGTTCATTCATATGGAGGCCGACTCGACGAGCACTCTATCTATTAATACTTCCACAGGGTGTCTACAAGCCCGGAATTTCCGGAAATAGTGCTGATTTTTTAAGGGCGGTCCGGATGTACTGATAAAGTGCAGAAATTCCGTAAGTAGGTCCGGATTTTTTTTTATTTTTTGTCATTTTCGTCGCAATTTGAGCGATAAATTCAAATTTTTGAAATTTTTCGAATTTTGGAAATTGGAGATACTGAAAAACGGTTGTGCGGATTTTCTTGCAAATTTCAGTGAAAATTTTCCATGGTACGAAGCAAATTCCTTAAAATTTTCAAAGAAATCCGAACAAACGTTCTCTCGTAAAAATGTAATTGCTCAGTATAATTTGGCAATAGCTGATGTGGCTTGGTTCCTTTCTGTTAAACTCGGTTTAACTTATCTTTCTCCAAGTGGATGGATTTGTGACCCAGCATTTCGAGGTCAAATGTTTGCAAACAAATCAAAAAAGGACTCGGACCTCTGGAAGATCTGCTTTCATGATTATTAAACTTACCAAGCTTTAAAATGTGTCCTGTCAAAATCAAGTACTAAGGGGAATATCCTGTCTCTCGATCGGCGGCGTCAGAAAGTAAGAGTCCTGAAAAAAATTATGCAGTAACGACCCACCCGATGACGTTCCAAAAAGTAGCAAGAAAGGGGGTAAAGTCTCGAACAGAGCCGGAATTATTATTGGCACGTGACGGTCTAAAATGAGAGCAAGGCTTTTTTGAAAGGCTCTCGTCCCTCTTACCCTGTTAAGTAAACTCAAATGGGTAAAGAAACTTTAGACGCAGTGACATCTTAATCAACCCTCGAACCTCTAGCTAGAGGTTAGAGGCTGCGTCGAGCAACAGGCCTACCAATGTTGACAGGTTATAAATAGTTTCTTCATCTTGCGCCTAACAACGCGACGATGCCGGAATCTAACTTTTCGGACGCTCCTGAACTTGATTATAACTAAAGTCATGTAGGTTTAATACCTCAGTATTAGTTTGGAGAAACCTCCGTTTTAAAAATGTTAGCAATCTTTACAATTGTGTCATGTATCAAATGGACCACATTTTGCAATAAGGAACCACTATTTCTGGCTCATTTTAGAAACAACATATATGCTAATAGTTTCCTTACGCAGATAGGCGCTCATACAGAAGAGCCAGAGATAGTGGTTCCTTATTGCAAAATGTAATCCAAATAAAATCTCATCGATACCTCCATTTTGAACCAGAAAAAGGTGGATTAATGCGTAAATATGTGTTCAAGGTTCTCCGTTCTTAATCCCTTGTGTTCTAGTAATTATAATGGTCATGTCATCCTAGAATAAAATTTGAAATTTTGCACCCGAAATGAATTCCAGGACATCCTCTGTTTCGATTCTTTTGAAAAGGCATCGGCATGTATCGAATGCGCTAACCTTCACCAAGTTCGTTAATTTTAAAGAATTGTTATTTTCTTAATTTTTATCCTTAGCTGGACTAACTTCGTAGTAGTCAAGGAAAAATAATCTGTTTACGTTTTTTGCGAATTTTAAAGAAAGTTTTCCCCGTATTACCGTAAAAATACCTCAACATTCTGGTCAGGTACGTTTTGCGTTTACGTTTTATTCTCAATGAGGCAACATTGAGTTAGGAGGTCGATATCCAAAGGCTATCAATCACTTGCCCCGGGAAGCTGTGGCCTGAGGTCGGACGAGCGACTCAAAGGCCGCGGCGGGCGCCGACAAAGTAAGGAAGCCTGATACTGGTCCCTTTTCGTGGCTTTCCACGACGCTTTTTAAGGCAGCGGCCCTAATTACCCATTCACAGCGCCGCTGCCGGACGAAGCCAGAATCCCAAGTTTTTGCGATATATCGATTGATCTGCCATTTAAACCTACGGAAAAGGATCGATAAAAAGGGTATTCGCAACGAACACCTTAACAATCGACTTTTTACCATATCTTCAAATGGGGCATATATCAACGATCGATATACCACTGCTTCCGAAACTTCTCTTCTTCAGTAAAGGGTCAGATCGTTAATTCGACAGTGCCGTGATTTTTCAGTGCTTTGCAGATGCTTGAATTTGATTTCGTGTCCCTGGGGAAAAAAGTCAGGTTAAGATCTGCGCGAGTTCATGAATATTGTTAACCAATGTTCGCTCTTTCAGCCACATTGAAAGCCTCGGTCTCAAAGCAAGCGACTATGCCAGAGCGCGCGTTTTCTGTAAAGCTTTGATGAGTATGCGTGCATTCTGCAGTCCAGAGGTGTATTGTCATCGGAGCTATTCTCTCACTGTGTTTTTCTTAGTAAATATGTTTGACTTCACTGATGAGCGGGAATCAATGTCATTACCTACTTCCAGCATACATAATGTCCTATGTCTATACAGCGATTTGTCAATTAATGTAAAAACTAAGTGAAATACGTGCTTTACAAACGACGGGTCTAACAAATGGGTTGCATTTTGCAAAAAGGAACCAGGAGCTTTGCAATGTTGCTTAGATTGTGCAACTTCTTTTTTCTTTGAAGAAAACCTGCTTACCCATCAACAGTTTCTATTTTACTTGCTAAAAACTTTAAATTTTAGACAAAAATTACCATGTAAACTTCATATTTTTTTCATTATTTCATTAATTTTATTGCAAAGAATGATATTGCACGATCTAGCATCATTGCAATGATTGTGGTTCCTTTTTGAAAAATGCAATCTAAATGTAACAATAAATCACTGTGGATAATTTGCATTCATAGGTTGTTTGCCCTTTTGGGTTCTAAAAGCTCCATGACCTAACCTCAAAATTACCGCCATGCCCGTACTATCCCTATACATATAAGTACTCTAGGACATACTTTATGACAAACTAGCAGAGAACGTGCCTTTTCCTCACCAACTGACAACAACGCAGACCGTCTGGACGCCACTATGAGCGTCGCGACGGTGACGTTTCCTCTAAAGACGTCCCCTAAGCATATCGTCGCGACGCGGACGCGCTTGTAAAGTGTGCGCACGTCTTGATACCCCCCTCCTCCCGCCTTCCGGTAGCCTACACTGCAATCAATCATAGGGTAGGACTTAGGATTACTGCAAGGTGCACCCTGATTTTTAGTTTTTTTACCATCGAAATCATCCTGCGCGAGTCGGCCTTAAACTCTGGGGTTGTCATATATAATTGATCGCCTGCACCCCTCGCCCTCTTCGAGAAGGTGCATTTTCGAGTGGACGTCGCGCCATTTGTCTCTGTTGCCGTCTCAAACTTGGAGATCATCCTTTACCCAGACTTGATCAACTTCATCCCCGTATATAAAGTATACTCGCACTATGGTGTTGTGGTAATGAAGTTTCCATGAAGTGTCTCCCGCTCTCGCATAACGCGTAAATAATTTTGCCTCTACTCTTCCTCAGAAAGGCTGTATTATGATTTTAATACCACGCAGCGTCTCCCGAATATTATCTGATTTATATAAAAAAAATGTCGGTACTACAGTTTTCCCTTCTTCAAATTGGCAGCATCAATAGAAAATTCAACGTTGGGAAAGAAAATCTGGTTGGTACAAGACGCGAAGTAATTTTTTAGAAGCGCCTTGATACCACTATTTTAACGTGTGTGAAAGCGTGTTGCAAATCTTGAAAATTGAAGGAGAGTGTTCTCTTTTCAAATTTTTGATCAAGAATGCACTTTTTTTATTTCAACTTTTTATTGAACTAACTTATAACTTCGTTAATACTGAAGTTTCATAACTCAGGTCAAAATAATGGGATCACCGAGATGAAGCATGCAGTAAAATATAATTCCGTCTTGCTTTTTGTACAGAGTGTAATTTATTTTTGACAAATGGATTCATCATTTAACGAAACATCTTGCATGAAATTCAATCTACCAACCAATTTTTGCAATACAGCTTGTAATCACACGAAAATCTTATATGCTGCTGCTCTTTTTTTATAATATAAATCCTAATATACCTCTTTCCCTTTCTTTCTCTTTCTCTCGCGTTTTTTTTTCTACCTATATATTTTGCCGATTGAAGATCAGTTTTTATGAATCGTCCAAGCTTGCATTGCTATCACGTAAAGTTCATAATTTTATTCTTTTATTGAGTCGAACCAGACCGCACAATACGTTATCAAAAACAGAAGTTAAATTGTAATTAATTGAAAAGATATAATTTCTACTTTGAAAGATCTCAATGCTTTTTTTTAAAAAGGCAAAGCAGTAGTCTGTTTAACCAGTCGCATATGCACTTTGACCTAGCCGTATTTTTTTGACTCTATTGTTGGATCATCCCACTTTTTTCTCATAATTTTCTCGTTAGTCGACTTTAATGTATCCTTAATAACTCGCAACAAGTGAACTTTGTGGACTCGTCGTGGCAAGCTGTCACCCCGTAGACAACTTCGTCACGGGCAGGAAGGTCGGGGTGGAAAGTGTCAGCTTTGACGATTGATAATCGGTCGGCACCGATCCATCATGAATCAGAAATTTCTCTCGCGTCAAGGAGTAGCACCCTTTTGCCTCTCGATCGGTTTTTCACCGCGGCGCCGCTTGGGTCCTTTCATCCCGGCGTGGTGCCAATTCATCCGAGGGTCGAGTTTTTTAAGTGGCCTCGGCCCCTAGCCTCGCTGAAATTTTCCTTCCTCCCTCCCTGTTGAAAGATTGGCTTTTCCATCTTCCCGTCAATGACTTTATTTTCCCCTTTTTTTTCGTACGCGTGATCTTCGGTCTATCTGAATGCAGTCTTGTAGCCGATTAATCTTCCGATCGAAGGAACCAAAATAATAGGATTATTTTCTCTTTTTTTTGGACGAAATTTATTTTTGGATTAGTTAATTTGAAGCGTCTAGAACCAACACCGGCAATCTTCATTGCTCTGTCTAGAAATTCTTTAAACATATTAATTTTCTGCGAGGAGCAACCAAATCTCCTAGCCGTTTTTAACATTTTCTGAAATTTTTCGCTCCATAACAGAAAGTTCATAAAATAACATGAATACGGAGGCTTTCTTGTTGTTTTAATATATAACTTATAATGATCGCACAATTTTTAGACAGGGCAATGGAGATTGCCAGTTCTGGTTCTAGATGCCCCATTTTTTCAAGTATGCAAACTCAGACTCTTGAGGTCCAAATTTTATACCACCAAAAATGGATATTCTATACTCTTGAATCATGGCGTATCGTTAAAAAACTAATTTTAGTCTTCTTCTTCTTCTTCTTTCAACCAAGAGCAAAAAATAGGTTTCTCTCTATTTGATTTTCAAATCTAACAATGCTATCATTCCACTCCGATCTACCCTATAATAAACCAGTTTTCAGTCTATGCAACAATCCGTTCGTTGTTTGGAACGTCCTCTCTTGCCTACCTTCAACGTGGAAGTCTCAGTCCAGGTCATTGATACCTGGCGGCCAAATCCTTGCTCTTCGCTTGAGCTTAAAAGGAGCCAGAGATCTGTCCTCAAGCTTTCATCCTCTCGTGAGAAGAACAATGCTCGGAAACTCTGTCCTGAATACAGTAGCCCCGCCCCAAGTATCTATTACCTGTCGAAAACCACTCGTTACTCAACCCCCGGATTGTAAACCTCCCTTCGACGCATCCCTCTTCATCCTCCCACGCGTGGCAATGTCCTTTCCCTCCACTCATTGACGTAGCTGCCGAACCGAAGAAAAATAATTTGATGAAGTATTTCAGTACATTCGTTGCGAGTTTTACTATCCTGCATTCCCGAAATGTTCCGTTCCTTTTGAATTTTCCGGAACTTTTGAAAAATCTATAAAGAATCCCGGAACTTTTGACCGTCATGGAGTGGGGGAATGGAGATGTTGCATGTGTGAGGAATTTGCGGTTTGACTGTTGATTCTTATGTTAAAGTTCGCGAGAAACACGATGGTGCCACTGGTTTTCTCTGAAATCAACGTCCAAGCTCAAAAAAAGCTCTCAAGTCGAGGCCAAAATGGAGGGGATATCCCACTCTATCCTGAGAGTCCACGTCTACATCAAGACAAACTCTCCATGCAAAGATAGGTAGTAAATATATTAGCAGTAACGCCGTGTTTTCAGTTTTGGAGTCCCCAAATAAAGAGCCCTGTCAATGTATTTGCTCCCTGTCTTTGCATGGAGAGTTTGTCTTGATGTAGGGACTCTCAGGATAGCGTGGGATATGCCCTCCATTTTGGCCTCAACTTGAGAGCTTTTTTTGAGCTTGGGAGTTGATTTAAGAGAAAATCAGTGGCACTATCATGTTTCTCGCGAACATTTACACAAGAATCAACAGTCAAATCGCAAATTCCTCACACATGCAACATCTCCATTGCAACAAAAAAATTCCGAATCCCGGAACTTTTGACGAACATCGAATGGGAGCACTGGCTCCCTGTTGCACGTAGATGACAAAAATGTGTCTTTTTCCGTGCGCTTTTCATGGTGATGTTGCATGTGGGAAGTGGGCCCTGGATGTGGCCGTCCGAAGTCCTTCCGCTGGCGGGGCCGCACCCGGATTGGGCCCCCTCCCACGTGCGGTTTTGATCCCGGCTCAGAAATTAATTTGTTCCTCCCATATCTAGTACGAAGCTTGCGGTTTTGATAATCGATACGGATTATCCGTATCATCCCCCCTCGCTCCCCGCGCCATCACCCCCGGGCCCCTCCTTCACCTGCCTACTATCTCCTGCCTCGGATCCCTTCCTCACCCTTTCGCTTGCGACACCCAGCTACCTCTCTCGACTCGTTTTCATAATTGAATTTTTTGCTCTCTTTTCTCCAGTTTATCTAACCTCTCGGCGTTGTCGGTTGGATGACATATAAATTAAGGTACCTTGTAAGTCGCGCGTGTCAAAGCAGGGTGTCTACAGTCCGGGAAAAGTACTGATTTTTTAACAGCCCTCCGGAAGTACTGAAAAAGTGTGGAAACTCCGCAAGAAGGTCCGGATTTTTTTCATTTTTTCGTCATTTTTGTCGCAATTTCAGAGAGGGATTCAAATTTTTGAAATTGTTGGCATTCCGTCAATTGAAGGTACTGAAAAAGTACTGAATTTTGCTGTAGAGGAGGTTGTATTTCTTGGGAATGTACTGAAAAAGTACTATAAAGGCACTGATTTTTGGTTAGCCTAATTTAGTAGACACCCTGCAAGAATCAATCGTTCATTATTTTTGATCGACTGAAAATAACTAGATTTGTCCAAATACCGAGTTCTTACGTCCAGCATTAACAAAAATACCACCTTGACCAAAACTGTGGATTGGATGGTTTAAAGCTTCATTCCACATCATGGATTCCCCCAACTTGATATCATCAATCAAAATAAGTTTTTCCGTTCTCACATCCGAAAAACTTCGGTTCTCACATCTGAAGTACTTCAGATGTAAGAACTGAAGTTTCAGATGTGTGATCCGAACCTCGACAGCTAGACCTAAAGTATTCAGATGCTCAATCTGAAACTTCAGAGATCCATATGACCTAAACTTCGGGTCCCAAGCACGAGTTCTTTTTCTCCATGTGAGAAGGAAATGTGGCAAGGCTGCTTAAATCCGCGGTTTTTTCTCCTCTTTTGCGGGGGCGAAGTATAGTTTAATACGTATTCGAGTGAAAACTAATCCTCGGTGAGATAGCTCCCTCCCACCGGGTTTTTTGAAAAAGGCAGGAATCCGTTCCTCCTCCCCTCCGCCCCATCCGTCGGTTATTTCTCGGGATCTTGTCGGTGCGGCGTCACAGGTAGGCCCCTAATAAAACCGGGATGAGAGATAGACCGAATTGCGAAATTGTCAACGCGCGACCCTTTAACCCTTTCAGATTGATATCATACGCCTGAACGTATATTTCGCTCTCCCAGAAGTGTGTATGGACGAAGTAGATTTTGACCGAGCTGAAAGGTTTCGCCAATGTTCATTCCGAAACAACTCGCTGTAATGCTGAGAGAAGTGCCGGCTATTGCAGGGGAACACGCCGGCGATTTAAAATTCTCCAAAAATATTCAAGGAAAAAGTTTCTTCTTTACATCTTTAGTCGATTATGTATATTTTATCAGTTTTTACGCCTTTAATTTGCAGAGCTTTTGATTTCATCTGCGTGCATATTTGCCCACAATAATTTTTCTCGTTTGGTTTGTTTCAGGAGCAGGTGAGCTACTAAATTTGGTCTTGCTATGGGCTTAGAATTCAAGTTCATTGCCCGTGAGTAGAAGGAACATTCGTTCATATTTCCAAGATGAAGTTTTTGATACCTTCAGTCTACAATTCTACATTCATACTACACCAATGACATGACATGGGGTTCATCGCATGTTGAATGTTCCAAAAGATACTTGGAATTTGCAGACGCAATTACTATATTATAGACCATTACTACCATTACTGTATTATTGGCCATGATTGGAAAGTGTTGATTTCAGTGGTCAGAGCATATCTATTTTTGGGTGTCGTCCGATCGAGGACTGCCCCACGCGTCCCCTCGGGCTCTTAAAATACACCCTCCCAGCCTCCCTCCTTCCGTGTTATCCTGTGACGTCTTAATCCCCGCTAACTCCGGCGAGAGGAAGATTTACCTCCCGTTACTCAACTCACGTTTCGGCGGTTGTATTAGCCTCCGGGGCTGAAATATTTGCTATTTGTTCCATTTTCTAGGCCCCGACTGACTCCCCGTGCCGTTGCCCGGCTCCCGGCAGCAAACGTTTGCATTCTCGCGGCGTGCCCTCGGCGCGACCTTAGTTCATCCTCCGGTCTCAAAACGAAGCCTAATTGCAATTTGTCAGTCGGGGGAGGGCGGAGGGATGCTTATTCGTGCGCGCGGAGGAAGTGATTTCGGAAAACCGCAGTCTCTGTGGAAGAGCTTCCGGCCGACGTTGCGAGATGGCGCTGAAATCCTCGAGTTTAGCGAGCGCATCCCCTATGCTGCCATGATAGCGGAGAGAGCAGTAAGTGCATTTCTGTATGAGCCATGGTTAGCACATGCTTTTTTGGGTCTCGAGGTTCATCTCAGCATGCACTTACTGCTCTCTTCGCTATCACGGCAGTATGATCTTAAACGTTTTGTATCTCACGTTTTCACGTAGCGTTTTCTCTGGACCCAAGTAGCAGTGATCGCTGTAGTCTGTGATTTGATCGGCGATTTTATCAACCCTCATCAATTATTGCGGTGCCATGTGATTAAAAATGTCGATTAATTGCGATCTCATCGCCTAAATTTGCGACAAATTCGCAATTGTATCTACGGCGTTTCATCGCGATATTATCGAACAAAAATTGTGATAAATCACGACAAAATTTTGATTCTATCAAACGCGATTTGATAGAGCTAAAAATTGCGATAAGATGGAGGAAAATCACTTTGATTTTGATGATCCCAGCGATTTTGTTGCCGAAAAATCGTAGATAAATCGCAACTTAATTTCAAAATATCGCGATATTCCTGTTGAAAAATGCTACTCGAGGAGTGGCAAGCATTAGAGCTTGCTTCATATTTCTTTCGGTCATAAATAGAAAGTGCGTTGAATAAACTGATCCCAGCGATTTTGTCGCTAAATAGTAAAAAATCGCATCTTAATTTCAAAATATCGCAATTTTCCCGTTTAAAACTGCAACTTGACGAGTGACAAGTATTAGAATTTGCTTTATATTTCCTAAGGTCTTAAATAGAAAATTCCGTGTATTAACTCGTCGCCTACCTGACATAAGAGCGTAATTACACTCTACCATGAACCCTGTCTTCCATATATTTCAAAGCTTTTGCGGGCTCATTTCAATGTGTTGGTGCGCCCTTATGTTAGCCAAGCGACAAACTGATCCTAGCGATTTTTTCGCCGAAAAATAGCAAAAATAAAAAAATCGCAGCTTAATTTCAAAATTTCGCGATTATCCCGTTGAAAAATGCTTCTTGAAGAGTGGCAAGTGAAAGAGCTTGCTTTATATTTCTTTAGGTCATAAATAGAAAATGCCTTAAATAAACTGAAATCCGAGCCATTGCATTTTTATGTATCCGTGTAAACTCGGCATCGGAGTTCGTCGGTTGGTTAAGGTCTGTGATTTCGGTTGCTCTTTGTACGAGCAATGCGTCATAGTTGTGCAGTCTGAAGGTCACTGGGGATGAGTTTGAGGGGGCATGGAAGTCAAGTCAACCCCCATGCGACAATCCTGGAGAGCGATGCGATCCCCCCTTATTTGTCCTGTTCCCCGCGCGCTGGTGGTAGTGCGCAGCGGAACGGGTCAGTGGATTCTCCACGTCGGTGATTTCTTCCGACTCCTCCGTGCACGCCTACCCCTTACCTTACCCCCCCCCCCCNCCCCCCTCGAGGGATTTTAAGGTAATACAGGAGGAACTTTGAGGTGTTGTCAGATGACATGTCGTTATAATACCTGTCTGGGGAAATATCCCATCTTGGGTTTTTAAGAAGCGCTCAGCGCTTTTTGATTTTAACCTACCTCTTGAATTCACACGGAGAAAAAAACTTCGTGCGTGGGACCCGAAGTTTAGGTCATATGGATCTCTGAAGTTTTCGGATTGAACATCTGAACACTTTAGGTCTAACTGTCGAAGTTCGGATCACACATCTGAAACTTCAGTTCTTATATCTGAAGTACTTCAGATGTGAGAACCGAAGTTTTTGGGATGTGAAAACCGAAGTATGTAAGAACTGAAGTTTCAGATGTGTGGTCCAGCTGTACCTAAAGTGTTCAGATGCTCAATCCGAAAACTTCAGAGATCCATAATAATATGACCTAAACTTCGGGTCCCACGAACGAAGTTTTTTTCTCCATGTACAAAGAAAAAAGCTGAGCGCTTCTCTATCGCGAATGTTATTAGAACTTTCCCGCTAGTTTTTTTTATCTTTTCTTTTACAGATTGTATTCGGTACATCATACGAGTGTGATTGTATAGATATCGATTGGGGCAAAACATACACATAGCCTTAAAAATCAATTGAGTAGTCTGATGGAACAGGTTTTTTGAGATAGATTTTTGATTCGTATGAGTACTAATTGGCCAAGAGGAGTGAAAATGCTACGTACGAAATTTCTCATTTTCAGTTTTTCTGATTGATATCCCAAATTTTGATTTGAGGTTCTGTTCTGTTGTTTTGAACCAAACGATACATCAAAAAGCTATCGAATACGATCCTTTAGCGATACTTCCCTAAACTCTTACCTAAAGAAAGTTATCGCTAAAGGATTGGATGATCATCTCCTCGTTTTTGGGGAATATGGAAGAAGTTTGCTGCTCTGCAGGCGATAGATTTTTCGGAATCTGGCATGCTGGTAAAAAACTCGAGAGTGTTCCGGCTCTCGTTTTCTGCACGGTTTATTCGTATTCACGCCGATCTAATTCCCCGCGCAATTTTCGAGACTCTGCGTATACCTCCGAGATATCGGACCTAAGACGAGACGATTGCGAACGTATGAGAAATGAACTCAACTCGTTTATGAGCCCCCGGCAGATTTGAGATCTCACGAATCATTATTTGGCCCTGTGAGAGTATTTTATTCGCGCTGCTACTCGGGTCTCGTACTGCATTCGGTATGGCGTCGAGAATGTTGCGAAATGGTATCACTACTTGCACAAAATATACATCCTTTGTCAAGCGTTCGATACTCCGTTTTGATCTGATCCTTCCTTCCCCGAATCAGTCATAAAGTCAGGATAATTCATAATTTGACGTTCTTAAACTTAAATGGACTAAACTTATTTTTATTGAATTTCAACACTTACGCTCTATTTTTATTTATTCTACCCTTTTGGTCGTAGGCTCTTGCAATGTGATTAAATTATGACAGAATTTCTTTCACGACAGCTTTTAATTGTTGCCACTACTATACCCATCGTTCAATGTTTATTGTAGTAATAGTAGCGTCCATTTAAGAGCGGATCGTGAAAGTTGGATATTAGCAATCAAATTCTATAATCTTTGGGGCAGTTCCTTGTAATTTGCCTGAAAAATGGAGTACAAGAGATCTAAAAATCTGTAAAATTTCAAGTGTACTATATTTTTCTTCAAAGCTTCTTACCTTAAAGGGATTTGCCTCGTAATTTGATCAAATACCAAGAATTGCTGATCTCACTGCCCACGAATCTCCAAAAAGTTACAGCTCTTGTCAGCCTCAAAACAATCAAGAATTTGTACCTCGCATCCATTTTCCTTACCTCAAGTTCTTTTTTCTCACAAGGAGAATAAAGAAAAAGACGAGGAATGTGAAATTTTAATTTACAAAATACTAAAATATATTCATGACATTTTCTCCTCCTCCCTCTTGCATGTTCTCAACCGAGAGAATGCCATGAATATATTTTAGTATTAGAGTATAGTATATTAGAGAGACATAACAAGTGCCAAGAATTGCAGTTTTTACTACAGAAAATGTATCCTACACTTCACGGCGCTTCCTTTCATAGGGCTTATGCCGGAAATCGCTGAAGTTCGAACAAGCACATTCTGAACCAGAGACGCAAGAAAAATCTCGACAGCCATCGCAAATGAAATTAGTCCCATCCTGCGTAATATCCAAAAGTGGCCCAATAACTTACCGTTACGACTTAGCTCTTCCGGGTGGACCCTCATTCTTCGAACGTTGCTGCACACTGCGCAGCTTATTTTTATTAAAACGCGCCTTCAAAAAGTAGCCCCCTTCGCCCGCCCGCCCATTCTCGGCCGCCTCCCCACGTTACTTAATTTTACAGGCTGAATAACTCCTTTTTCCGGCCAATTTAGCCCGGAACAGAATTTCGAAGGAATCTAGAGTCAATGTTGCCATCTTTTTTTCCATCTTTACCTTAACGGTTATCAATAACTGTAGCCATTGAAGGAGGTTCTCCCCTGAAATACGCTGCTCTGTCTTTAGCAATTATCAAATCATTTTCCCCCCTCTAAATTGACTTTACTTCTTACTAAACCTTAGTTACAAATACGCAAATAAACGTATTTTAGCAAGACAATTTTAAGTTGAGATTCAGATGTAAAACTTCAGCAAAAACGTGTAGGTGGAGTACCAATGATATGCCTCTTGCAATTCGATAAATGCTTTTTGTACTCAAATACCAATCAATTGAACGAACAAGCAGAAAATATTGTAACGTTTGCAATGAAATTAACTAATTTTAAAACCAGCCAATTTATAGAGTTTAACAGCTTTCACGATACCTCGAGATATTCAAGTTTTAAGTAAGTTTAGCAAGGTGCAGGTAAAGAAAAACGTTAAAACTACGTCTCTTTATTGTCGTAATTGAATATCACACCAAAAACACTTCCGTGTAAAAATGACCCGCCAAGCTAAAAATATAAATATTCGTCGCCTCAAAAGGCAATGATANGCCTCTTGCAATTCGATAAGTGCTTTTTGTACTCAAATACCAATCAATTGAACGAACAAGCAGAAAATATTGTAACGTTTGCAATGAAATTAACTAATTTTAAAACCAGCCAATTTATAGAGTTTAACAGCTTTCACGATACCTCGAGATATTCAAGTTTTAAGTAAGTTTAGCAAGGTGCAGGTAAAGAAAAACGTTAAAACTACGTCTCTTTATTGTCGTAATTGAATATATTTGATTCCCCCCACCCACCCACTCGCAATGTTTGAAAATAGCGGGTAACCAATTCTACAACCACCAGGCAACAAAGCAGAGAGAAGAATTTGAGAAAGAAATTAGCTCTCAAGTGTCATTCCGGCCAAGTTTTTGCTCCACCCTTCTCCGCGACCCAGAGAGGAAAAGCAAAACAATATCCCCTCAACCACTCTCTCTCCTTTACTCCTCTCAAGAGAAGGACACGTGCCCCAAAGCTCATCTACGCACGTGTCCAAGTTCAGGAAAACACTAGCAACGAATTATCTATTCACTGAGCCAACTTTCAATGGGCTTCCGCAGCTCATCAGGTGTAGGACCCCTACTTGAAGGAAATGAAATTTTTCGAACTTTCCTGAAAATTCCTGAGGCTGCCAAATGTACACGCCTCGAATATTCGATAACATTAGAGCAAATGTTCATCTCATTCGTTGAGATAGTTTGCGTTGAGACGTGTTTTTGCTCGCACAGAGTGAAAGAAACAAGTATCTTTGATTATATTAATATGCGATTTAACTTTTTAAACCATTAAAGAAAGCATTTAGCCCAGACATTGGTACTCAGTAATTTCTAGTAAGATGTTCATCAGATATTTTGAGTTATCGGTTTTCTTTTTCATTCATTCTTCCCTTCTCTTTCTTTTTGAAATCTAAAACCAATGGATCAGTGTAGGAAGTTGAAAATTAGCAAATCCTCTTAAAGTTTACGATCACTTTTTGAAAATCTTGTTGTAACTTACGAGGTAATTACCGAGTTTGTCCCTCACTATGTTGTTCACGCTATGTAAAGCATGAATGTAAATTACTTTTTTTCCTCTTTACTCCCAAGAAAATGTGAAAAGAAACGTGTAGGCTCTTACTTTAGGTTCTCTCTCCTTTCGTCATGTGTCCTGAGAGTTTTTTTTTTCTCCTCTTCGAAGGCCCCCAAAATGACGCTACTTCGAATGATATCCAAGAGCCAACGTTCTAATGAGATGAACGATCTTCCATGTTCTGCGGTATTATCCTAAGGGGTGAAGTGTATAGTTAAGAAGTTTTCCGGTGGAGCACTGCCGTCTCATTGGTATCCTGGTCACATGATCAAATATGCGAACTAATTTTCGATATTTGTCACCTTGGAACGTGATGCGCCTCCGAAGTCGGTGACTTCGGGGCCGAATCTGGAGGGACGGGGCAGGAAGGGGCTCCCCTCGTCAATGAACAATACAATCACGGGCCGAAAAGGAGGGGGAGGGGGGGAGGACCGGTGATAAATTAGAATAAACAAAACTTCAATACTCTAATTTCCATAGCAAACTAGGCGTCGCGTGTCTCCAAGGGGAGAGCCATCGCACAGTGGGACACGCAGCTTCGAGTCCGGACGTTCAACCGTAATTTGGACTGCATTTTGCAATTTAGAACTATAAATTCTGGATCTTCTGGAAAAACACTTATATGTATTGGGGAACCAATGGTACATATGTTGTTTTTAAACCGGGCCAGAATTTATAGTTAAAAATTGCAAAATGCAGTCCAATTAGTCTGCTGAGCTCCGTCTCGATTGGAGGACTCCGAACCCGAAAATTAAAGTATAAGTAGTGTTAAAAAATTATCTCTGCTTGGATTTTATTTTCCTGAAGGAATATAGATTTTTTTATTTTTTTTTTAGAAAATAAAAAATAATTAAAAGTTACTTTCCGTAGAATTGAAAAAAACCCACAGGAAACGGAAAAGAACGCAGAAGGACTAACGGAGCACAGGAAATCGGAGGGGTAAGGGTATTATGTGTTCATTTTTAAAAAAAATGAAAATTGTGAACGGAACTAAGTTTTTTCCTTCATCTCTACCATTGATGTGTGATTCGCTGCATGTTGTTGTTGTTGTTTTTTTCGTTTTTTTGTGCGGTGAGATAAGAATCGCGTTAGTTTTATGACTTCCAAAATGTGTGTTGCTTTGGCTCCTTAAAGAACATGGCTTCACTGTGCCTAAAAAACATAAGTCTTAAACGGAACGTCACAACACCTGTCGCACTGAAGATCAACTCACTTATCCGCGTTCGAAAAAGGTTTAAATGAATCTTTAAAAAAAGTTGATTATTATTATTAGCGCCGAAAAAAGCAACAAACGAAATTAAATAACTTTAAGTTGAACCGCAGCTACTGGCACTTTATCAGGTGGTAATATCAGTTCTTATCATAGATTACTCTAACTCTTAAAATTTAGTCTTTTTTTTATTTAAGTATCTCTTTTCACACATCCAACATAATTTTTAATTTCAAAACCAAAATAAAACTGATGTAAATTCAATTAGTAACCGTTAATTTCACAAAAAAATTTGCAAAGTTGTAAAGTTCATTTCATCTTTCTTCGGGGGTTCAAATCGTGTAACATTTCCACCTTCGTTCGTCGTTAACCCCACTGTGCGGAATTCCTCCTGACAAAAACGGAGTGGAATTGGAAATAATTTCGGGGCCTCTCACCACACCAACGGCGGTCACCCACACCCACACCTCGAAACCAAATCCAATTTCCACCGAATGACGAGGATGACACGTTTCGCCGACGGAGACAGATATAGGGATTAAGAGGGGTAGAGGGGGACCTGAACTCGAAAAAATAGAGATAAGCTGATCTCGGAGGTAAATAATCAGTTCTGAGATCCCGAGAGGGGAAGTAATAGACATACGTACTGGAAATTTCGTTGAAAAATCAAACTATGCACGCGGAGAAACGAGAGTGAAAGGGGGAATACTGGATAGCGGAGGGCACAGGGTGGGGGGTGGGGGGGCAATATTAGTTTAAGTAAACAGTACGTGACCCGGAGTAGATGAATTTGCGTTCAGGTTTAAGAGGGGATTGGAGAGGAGGAAGGAGGCCCCCTGTCGATGGTGAAGTCGTTGTTCACAAAGTAACAACTACGATCGTGTGTGAGTGAAAACGCTCGTTTTTTACGGTTGCCAGCTTTAGTTTTAAATTTTCTCGAAGCAGCTTATGTATTTTTGGATGTCATCAGAACGCGGCGATAGATACGGTTATGCCTAGCAAGGGAAGGGGTGGGAGCAACGAAAAACTTTAAATCCTGCTGGACTAAATTTTTATGATTTATTATGTTAAGTAGCCGATGGGTCCGATGTTCAGGCCAACGGTCAGCGTGATGTCGAGGACCTCATCAGTGGTGTTTAAGAAATAAACTATTGAATTGATAACGGCATCAACAATTCAACACGTCAATAACTCTCTAAAAGTTTAGAAGTTTTCCTCTCAGACGACTAAAAATGGGCACTTTAGTGGTTGGTGCTAGTTTATAGTTTTAACATTGAGCTATTGAATACATTTTTCCAAAAACTGGTTTTAATTAAAATTCTTGCAAAAAAAAAAAGAAAAAAAGAGAAAAAAAATCATTATTTGTCAAGAAGTGCACTTCAAATGTTTATTCCCGTAATAAATCTTCAGCAAAGGGTAAACCTGAAACGCTCAGCTTTTGGATGTCCTCCCCAGCTCGTCCACACGGCAACAAGGGTACTTCGGAGCCCTTGTTTGATTAACGCAGCGTAAAAAAGAGGGAAATTTATGAGAGGGTGTACGGCTTCGTCAGTCATCGAGAGCTTTTCGATCCAATCGCCAGGGCTGGATCTGCTTACCGGCGAGGAAAAGTCACGAACCACGAGGGACACTTGCACCAGGGTCAGTTTTCACTCGCATCCAACCAACCCACACCTTCGTTACATCAATTTACCCAAATGAATAAAACTACGGCTGTTTCTGTTGCATCACATACGAGCACACTATGTTCGCCTGTATTTCTGCGGCTATGCAATTTGAGCTACTTGCGGCGTCGAAATAGTGGTATCGTGCCCCTTCCTTTCCAGATCAGACTCTGTGTTAACTTTCATTTCAGCGGTTATGCAATTTAAGTTACTTCGAGGTCAAAATATGAGGACTTATATGAAACAATGGCGGATGTGAAAAATTACCTTTTCAAAACACTTCCAACAAACTGTTTTGGCATCTAGAAAATTTTGAGAAAATATTTGAGATGTGATCTTTGAGATCTGTATATTATGTCAGTACATTTTTGTGTGACCAAAACAGATTTTTAAGCGTGTTTCTGAAAGGTAATTTTTCACATCCGCCATGGCTACATATAAGGCCTCATACGTATGTGTATCTTGTATTTTTTTCTTAACTTCAGAAACCATGTTTCCTCTTATTCGTAAGGACTCTTTCAGCACAGTTCGTAATCACAATCGCGCACCTGTATAAAAAACCTCTTGTCGTCTTTGAGCTACCTGTGAGAGTAAATTTCTTTCCCGTCCACAAATCAATTTCTGTTCATTTTTTCGGAGCCATTTTTCTGAGGAAATTTCGCACCCTTACTGATAAATCTAACAATAAGTAATACAAAATTTATTTTCTTGCCTGTAAATACCGTACTCAAAGCTCAGACGTCTGCACGTTCAATACTGATTCCATACAGAGCTTTCGTTGTGATAACCGAGACGTTACCGACAGATACATACTTTACATCAAACCAGTTATACTTTTTTTTTATATCTTAATTCGTTTCGTTCTTTTTGCTGAACATCAGGCACTCCGCAGATTTCCATTAAGGGCCGTCCCTAAATTACGTAACGCTCTAGGGGTGAAAGGGGACTCGAGGGGAGCGTTATGCCATTTTGTTTTTACGTGTTAAAGGATAATGGCTTGAGACACAAAAGCGTTATAATGTGGGAGGGAGGTCAAAAATGCCGAAAAAGCGCGTTACGTAACATAGGGACGTCCCCTAAAAAGGAATACGCCCTGAAATGCATGTAACCAGAAAATTGAGTCGAAAGTTCGTTAAAGTCGAAACAAAATGGATCAAGGAAATCCAAGGTAGATACAAGACGTTTTCTTCGGAAATATTCGAGTATCGTGTGTGGCGCACACAGAAGGGAGAGGGAGAAAAAAAGGCCACACCAAACTTGCTTCAAAATGTCACAAACATGTGTTTGAGGGATAAGGCGGGGGCGGGAAATGGAGCCGCAGGGAATTGCCGATTCCTTGCAAGAACGCGGGAACGAAACGGCGGGAAAACCGTGGAAATGAACTAGGCCTGGAATTAAAACGGAAAATGTTCGAGTGATTCCGGAGCAACGTTGCCGAATTGGGCTCACGGTTGATGTTTCCCGATCTCGTGGTGTGGTGCCGCGTGAAATTAATCAACTCAAGAGGTCGGTGGGATCAAGAAACATGTCATTTTTAAATGTGTTTAAGTATAGGTTTTTGGAACGAATTTTAATAATTGTGGTACATTATTCAAGATTTTTAATGTCTTGGTCTCTTGCCAAGAAAAGCTACTCAAAGTGTAATTTTTCACTAGCGTGTCTCTCGCTGCGCTTTGAAGCATGCGGCGCGACTCTTTGAAAAGGAAAGTATTTAATGCCTTCAATTTTGCTGAATGCAACACGAGTCCCTCAAATAAAAAATCACCGGCCTTGTATTTGATTCGTCGGAACTTGGCTAATGATTGAATCTACTTTATTATCATTTCAATTTTTGTTTTTGCCTTAGAATATTGAAAATCTTAGCCTTGCAAATATTCAAGATTTTCACGCCGTATTTACGGGTCAAATCCAATTTTTGAGAAATAGCGTTTTGAAGACTTTTTCTCTTTCGAGTCTCATTAAAATTTGAAATTTGTTGCTTAGTTAAAAAGCCAACAGGATTGCGTATAATGGATAAAATAGCTGAACGTGATCAGCAGGAAGGCATAGAGGTTCTTTTCTTGCGTTTTTCTGCCGGTTGGCAACGCTCAGCTGCCTTTGTGCGCCGCTGGGGAGACATAAAGGCTAATAAAATAATACGGTGACGAAAAAAGGCCGTTACACGAGGCGTGAGCACGTGTTTCCTCGTGGATCCGTGGAAAATGCCTCAAGATGAGCCCGAATCGCAGAATCAAGTCGATCATTTAAAACCCCTTCTCCCCCTTACCGTCGCGACTCCCCTGTCCTCCCATCACGTCTTATCGTCTTGCGATGGAATATTTTGACGTTCAATGGTCCGCTTCGTGAAACGTCGAATGGTGCATTTTCCACAGCTAATCATCATAAACTCGAGTTTGTCGAGGAACCCGAAAGCTTCTTTTAAAATGAACGACGGGGGAAGGGGCTCGAAAGTGAAACTTGTATCTTCCATTTTCTTCAAACTTCCGGGAAAAAATTGAAAAGAAGCGGACGATAGAGGGGGAGATAAAAGGAGGATAGAAGGTAGACGTATCCGTGCTTTCTACCCGCTAAAATTAGCCATGAGGCAACTACAGAAAATTACGTTAAAGAAGGGGAAAAAACCATTGCTTTTTGCTCAAAATGAGAGTAAAATATTTTAGTTAAATCCATTTTAAAGTCAAACCCGTGATAACCGGAAGAACGCATCTCGCGTGCTGTTATGATACAGATGAGGAAAGAGTATACTGAAACGCGCAAAGTATATGGATACGTCCATACAGGGTGAGCGAAAAGTCCCCGACCCCCCCTCTAACTTTTGAACGAATTGAGCTAAGGAAATGAAACTTTGGGAATGTTCCTATCTCAAAGGGGACCATCTTTTGAGGGGGTCAAAATTTTGGTCCCCCCCCTCAGGGGGGGACAGGGGCCCCCCAGCTTTTTTTTTTCAAATAGCAACCCCTATCTTGTGATACCTCATTCGAAAGAACATAAAAAACTAAGAATTTTGGCGCAAACCGCAGATCAATATCTCAATTTTTGACCGAGTTATGATAGGTCAAAGGTCAAATTTGACCCATTTTCAAAAAATCATAACTCCGGTTCAAATTATCGTAAAGAAAAAAATAAAACGGGAAAATTTACCAAATTGTGTTCGCTTTTACGTAAAAATTGCAGAAATCACTTCGATTTAATTTTAAGGGGGGGCTCGGACCCCCAAATACGTCAATTCAAAGGTCATTCAATTTTCCTGCGAAATAAGCCAATTTCCTCTGGATTTGCCTCCACATTATCTCAGTAAGGTCAAAATCAGTTCAACATTACGTTGGCAAGTCCCCAAATTTCGGGAAAAGTTAAAAAAACGAAATTTAAGGTGATTAAATTTGACCGTTTAAATTTCGTTTTTTTAACTTTTCCCGAAATTTGGGGACTTGCCAACGTAATGTTGAACTGATTTTGACCTTACTGAGATAATGTGGAGGCAAATCCAGAGGAAATTGGCTTATTTCGCAGGAAAATTGAATGACCTTTGAATTGACGTATTTGGGGGTCCGAGCCCCCCCTTAAAATTAAATCGAAGTGATTTCTGCAATTTTTACGTAAAAGCGAACACAATTTGGTAAATTTTCCCGTTTTATTTTTTTCTTTACGATAATTTGAACCGGAGTTATGATTTTTTGAAAATAGGTCAAATTTGACCTTTGACCTATCATAACTCGGTCAAAAATTGAGATATTGATCTGCGGTTTGCGCCAAAATTCTTAGTTTTTTATGTTCTTTCGAATGAGGTATCACAAGATAGGGGTTGCTATTTGAAAAAAAAAGCTGGGGGGCCCCTGTCCCCCCCTGAGGGGGGGGACCAAAATTTTGACCCCCTCAAAAGATGGTCCCCTTTGAGATAGGAACATTCCCAAAGTTTCATTTCCTTAGCTCAATTCGTTCAAAAGTTAGAGGAGGGGTCGGGGACTTTTCGCTCACCCTGTATTTTGCGTGTTTCGGCATATTCTTTCCTCATCTTTATCTAACCCGTGACTAAATGATTTCTGCGGCTTTTACCGCCGATAGTGTCTTTCAACTGAAATTTTCAGCATGCACAAGTTTTGAAAAATAACCGAGTGACTTCAAAGTTGCTTTCCTTTTTTAATCGCTCTCTAAAGAAGATTTCAAATTTAAAGACGAGGTCGTGCTGGTCGTGAGAAAAAGTAAACGAGACAGCGACTGACTAACTATATCGAGAGTGAAATTTTGGGTAGGTTTCAAGAGTTACTCACGTAATGTATCAGATTCCCATGTCAGTGAGGGAGAATTCGGAGGCAAAAAGTTTGGTTAAAAACATCTGTATGAAGTGTTGTGTCATCAATCACCGCTCCATGTGCGGACCAAGATGAATTGCCAGCTGGTGAACTAATCTTACAAATTTAACGTTCAAGAGAGGAACTTATCTTATACAGTAAAATTGAGCGGGAAATAAATATGAACATCGACGCCAAAAATTTTGAATCGATTCGTTTTCAGACTAAGTTTTAGAGCACCTAAGTCACCTAAAAAAAAAAAAGGTAGTTTACAGTTTGAATCTTTATTACTCCTCTATATCACCTTGGCAAGTAGCTTTTAGTTGATTTTTGGCTCAAGTTGATTTTAGCCATTTGCCTCCAATGGGAAAATTACTCGGTGCTTTAGAAATTAGCTGAAATATTCGCAAGGCTAAAAGTCAAACTTGTCATTTGTGCGAAATTCAAGAAAATCGTTCCGAATCGTGCGTTTAAGTCGCCAAACAATTAACTTTTCCTATGTCTTAATTGTTGCCGTATTTCTCGCGAAAAGCCAATTTCCCTGGTCAGGAAAGATTTTGGAGTCTGCCGATCAAAATGTAATTTGATTTTCGTCAAAACTATTATTTGAACCTCCTCGCACTTGAGGGGCTTGGAGGAAAAGGCGCACAAGTGCAGTTTTTGAAAAATTGAAATATGAATGATTTCAAGTAAAAATAGTCTTAATGCATATTACGTGAAAAATGCGCCCCCAAATTTCAAATTTCAAGCATCAGAAAGTCATTTTTTACCTTCCTCCTGCCTCCGGATCCATGTAATTTTGAAACTCCAAACACGCTTTGCTCGATAATAGCAAAAGCTGCCTTTTATGCGCCTTGTCTCCAAGCCCCTCATTTGAAGAATGAAGGGATCGGAAATAAATAACCGAGCAGTTTTATCGAGAGAAGTTACTTTTCACATGACAGTTTTCGGAGGCACGGTCTCAAAAGCTTTTCCAGAGCGGTCAAACCGAAGCTCTGATGTATGAGGCCCGTCTGTCTCTGACCGAGCCTCCCTTCGTGGAAAACTAGAAATAGCATAGGGTCCACCAACCGGAGGCCGGTGCAAGGCTGCCGTGCTAAGGAAGAACGCCGTATGACCATTCGAGAGTTGCCAAATTTCCTACTGTAAAATGTCAATTCGTGAGGAGAGTTATGAATATTTTCCATTTACATTCTCAGATACTGTATATTACACTGGGAAAAAAAGTAGCTTGGATCTAGAGTCCAGACTCTTGAAAACGATGACAAGAAAAAATACTCTTGATTCAATCGGCTTTTTGCTTGAATCAAAAGGAAATCCGCTTGAACTGAGAGTCTTGGTTCTCGAATTAAGCAAAACTCCGATTGAATCAAGAGTATTTATTCTTGTCGATGTTTTTAAGAGTCTGGACTCTAGATCCAAGCGACTTTTTTCCGGAGTAAATTGAAAATGAAATCCTGCATTGGGAAAAAAAAACACATTGGATCTAGAGTCCAGACTCTTAAAAACATCGACAAGAAAAAATACTCTTGATTCAATCGGATGTTTGCTTAAATCAAGAACCAAGCCTCTTAATTTGAGCAGATTCCATTTTGATTTTAGCTAGATTCTGATTGAATCAAGAGTATTTTTTCTTGTCAATGTTTTCAAGGTTCTGGACTCTAGATCCAATGTGTATTTTTTTCCAGTGTGTAAAAAATTGGAGGGAAAATGCCAACAAGTTTTCCAGGAATTTCGTACGTTATCGAGGGAAATTTGGCAGCGCCTGAAGACTTATACGGCATTTTTCCTTAGGACGGCAGAAGGCCGAGAGAGGCGACAAGAAAAATCCGACGGGGTGGTTTCCGAGCGGCTAACAATAAGTCCGGTGTGCCAAAAAACATCCGATAAAGCGCCACTTAGGTGATGAGCGGGTTGCGGCGAGGGGGCAAAGTCGCGACAGTTGAAACCCCCCCCCCCCCTCCGTCTCCGGCCGCCTCCCGTTCTTGACTTACGGCGGCCCGTTGATGTACAGCTATTTCGCGCTTTCTTATTCCGGTATTATTTACTGAAGCCCCTCTTCGGGCCAGTGCCGGTGCAGCCCCGACATCGGCCTATTTGTTTTCCGCACCGCGCCCCCTTTCCTTTTTATTGTTGTCGCTGGGGGTGAGGGGGTCGGACGCTTTCGTGTTGCCAGATTTTCGAAATCATCCCCTTTGTCTATCAAATGTTGAGTACTATCTCCCAAAGATCCTACCAATTCAGAGTGGTTTGTTTCCTGAAAATGACATTTCTTTGGCCATATTGCGCACGGAAAGTATAATTTCATAATTTTTTTCTTCTTCAGTTTTAAAGGTTTGAATAACAGAGAATAAAAGATTTTGTAATTCATAGTGACAATATTTCTATTTAATTCATGTTAGTACGGAAAGTCCATAATTTTAAGATTTTGTTTTGTTTTTAGCCTTTAGCATAACCTCATACGGCCTCCACCCCTTTTTTCGCTTTTTTAATGGGTTTTTTGGTGGCAAGAATATCATACATCATTGGTGGAGCTAATTGAACATTTTCTCGGAATTTTTTTTTTTTTGGACACATTGTGTTTGCCATCAATCTACTGCCCCGAAGGTCCAACTTGGGTTTCCATAATATTATCATCTGTCCCCCGCAGTCCTACTCTCTTCAGCGTGTAAGCAAAGGTGAAGAAAAAAAGAATGCATGCATGAATGAATAAACATATTGACAAAAACTACTCAAGGCACTGCCCAAGTTAAAATGGATAAAATTTAAAATTCTGAATAAACGCATGTTTTCAAAGTATCTCTAAAAAGTCAGTCACTTTTTTTTCTCGGGTTTGCGCAAATCCCTGAAGAGGAACTAAATGACACTCTGTAGATTGAAGTTAACAAAGTGACCTATAGGTATCGTATAAAACACATATTGAAGCAAAATGATGGAGATAACCTGTGTCAGTCCGATGAAAGTGCACCAAAAAAAATTCTCGGCGTTTTTACCAAGGTCCGTTGGTACCTTTACCATCTCACTTTTTTTTTTTTACCAATTATTGATAATTTTACCAAGATAGACTGGTAAGCTTACCTAAAAACCGGTATTTTTACTGTTTTTTCAGGTAAGAATACCACTTTTATTGATAATCAATTCCCGGTAACTTTGCCATTTTATCTCGGTAATTCCACCACAGTCGATAAAAAATATTGGCGTTTTTATCACGGGCCAGTAAAATTACCGAGAAAGTTCAATAATTTTACCGAGATTTCTCGGTAAAATTATTGAACCAAATTATTATACCAATTAATAAAATTAATAAAATTATTATACCAATTCCATAAATGGTAATTTTACCAAGAAAAAACTGGGATCAAATAGAACCCTGAATTCTTGGTAATTTTACCCTTTTTTTAGTAAATACTTCGAGATTTTTTTTTCAGTTTGAACTGTGAACTTAGAGGACGACAACGGTGGATTTTGGCGGAGACGCCTGTGGGTCGGGCCGGTCGGCAGATTTTCGGCGGAACAATACTTCATTGGTGGTTTGAGCTATTTGTCTCGCGCGGAATTCTGCCGAAGAGCGGCGAGGGGAAGCCGAGAATAATGCTTGTCGCTTCTAAGTGTCTAATTTTTTACCGTCCCCTCATCTATCTTCCCCCGGCCCGGCGGCTGCGGATTTGTCGCGTGTCCCCCGAACTCACACTCGCGGTGTCGCGGTCCCCGACGATTCGGTTTGATTTGCCGGCAAGCTCAAGATTCCCGGAGATAACGATGGGTCTCATTGTTTTCACAGCTCTCGAGACTCGGCTCCGATCGATGAGGCTCTTCTTCACGTGCGAACTGGGGCTTTCGAAGAAGCTCAAGACGCCATTTCCGGCCCTCTTATTGGCCAGAGGCGCAAATCGTGATAATCGATGAGCCTCTTTGAATCCTCTCTAGTTTGTACACGGAGGAGACTGTAGAAGAAAATTGAATTGAATGAACAAGGAAAATATGAAATAATTTTAGAGTTCCGAGCAACATTGTTCATGAAGTTAGACGCGAACGGTGATACCTATTCCTATGTGCGTAGAAGGTGATGATTTCTTTGAAAAACCAACACCAGTAAAGTCTGTATGGTAAGTACATAGAGGTCACTCAGTGAATGATATTTTCCCTTACAGCCGACGAACACTTTGTTTCGTCTATTTCCCGATACGCCCCAACATTATCCCAACGAAATTCACGCCGATGAATGTTAAAAGAGCCAGAAAATGCAAAAATTCAGAAACTTCGTTTGGGGTCCTTGACAAATCTGAAAATTTTCAATTTCAAGAATATTTTGCCACCATGTGTAAACTTCAGACTATGTATCAATTAATGCCCTCTCACGACAGTGTTAGCAGAAGTCATGAACTTTCAACACTATTTTCTTCCGTTTCTTTTCTCTACTCTCTAATGCAAATATGCTAGTTTTATCATCTGAATAAGTATATACATTAGTATTTGACTGCAAGTTGATATCATAAGGTTAAGCTGAATCAACAATTTTAAGACATTTCCGATTTCAAAGAGTCTACATTCAATGTATATGTCCTCACTCTTCCTCCCTCTCCACCTCCCTCTCCACCTCCCTCTTCCTCTCTCGCCGAACTATGACCTAACAGCAGTATCTCTAATTTGAAAATCGGGGCAAACTTTTCGTAAGAAAGCCTCAATGTGCGAGTTCAAGGTTCACCCTTATCCCGTTTCACGCGTCCAAAAAGCGCGACATCCGGGAAAACAGACGGCGCCCTGATCCGGCGGCCCTCGCAGGGCGGGGGATGAAAGACAGGGACGAAAAGTAACTGCGAAGCTTGTTACATGCTCCAAACGTAACGTAATTTATTTGCATCTCTGGTTTCAAATTTATTTTCTGTTGGGGGCTCATCCACCGGCGGCGCGGCGGCGGCTTGTCGTCGGCGCCCTTATTAAGGGTTGTTTGTTCCTTCCCCCTCCCCGCCCCCCCCCTCGAGCATTAACTGTCTTCAAAGTGAAATTATGTACCCCCTCCGGCCGCCGGCCGGATCCGTGTCCCGGCGGAAAAATTATACGTCTGTTTGCCCAACGCGTGTGAGCTCCTGCGACGCCGGTTAAATCGAGGATATTCCCTTTGATAAGTCTCCTGTCTATCAAGAAAACATCTGAATCTGATTTCTTATGACACGGGATATCGCAGAGTGTGCTCTTCTGATTTTATTTCAGCCGCTCGTGTTTCGATAATGCGCAATGATTTCCGGAATTTCCGCAGAGCCGGAAAATCTCGAGACCCTTGCGAGGGGAAAAATTTGATCCCTAAACGTTAGGGTAAACAGGTAACTAGAAAATAATTTCGTGAGGGAAAGACTGAAATTTAATCTCATCGTGGGTTTTTAGGAACTTCTGAAGGAAATCTCTGGCTTATTCCGTCGTCCCCCGAACGAAGGAACGTAACCCTATTCCAAGGTTGCAAGATTGGCTCAAACATTTCAACTTTTCACAGTAACTTACTTGCGCAATGTTGGTCCGAAATTTTGCCGATTTTAACGCATGATCAGATGAAATATCAGTGAAATTTTCAGTCAGAAGTGTCGAATATTCTCCTCGGAAAAATGAAATCTACGAGAGGAAATTTGACAACATTGGAGTGTATATACGTTCTTTCGTGAGGGAAACTACGATTGATTTGTTTGTTCGATGAAGAAACCTCAAAAACGCTAGTCTTGGAGCGCTCAGAAATTATGTAACACACTTTTTCGGCATTTTCGATTCCGCAGACGGAGTCTGGTCCTGACGGATCGTAACTTAGGTCTCTAACCTTTAACAGGGTGTTTAGCATCAGGATTTTTCCGATTTTCCTGATTCTATAAGGATTTAAGGTCAATCAGAATACAATCCCGATTTCATCAGGATTTGAGGAAAAATCGGTCATGAAATCAGAATTTGAGATTAGTCGGCCGTCCGATCGGATTGCTTTTGCATGCTTTTTTGCGGGAATTATAATTTTTCTCCGCAAAAAATCAAGATTTGATCAGGATTTGGAAAAAATATGAAATCAGGATTTAGCAGTCAAAAATCAAGAAAAATCAGGATTTCATCAGGATTTCCCAAAATGAAAAAAAAAAAACTAGGCACCCTGTTTAATATTTAGAAAACAAAATAGAGTAACGCTCATTTCCACGCCCCTCCCCCTCATCCCTAGAGCGTTACGTAACTTATGGACGGCCGCTGAAGAGAAGACACCTTCTATAATCTCCAACCCTCGACGACGATTCGTAGGACATTAACATTTAAATCCGAGCTAAAAGGATAAATCGATCGGACGGCAAGAGCCGAAGAGCGGCACGCAGCGCCGAGCCCTTGACTGGCTGCACAAGGCTAAACGGCCTTTAGCCCCGACTAATAGGCCCCGTCGGTAGCGCACGGAAGGAAGCCGATCAAGTGCCGAGTTTACGGACGGTGTTCGGTCGAACGCGTCGACGAAAAACGGTCTCGGGCGTGCCTGACTGCCTGGGCGGGTTTCCGATCCCGATTAAAATCTCGCAACATCAGCGCCGTGCGGGTTGCAGATCTACCGCGGCGCGGCCCGGGTCGCCCACCCCGACCGCACTCTTACACCGTGCATCGATCCGTGTTGCCGATCTGGGAATTTACACGCGATGCTTCGCGAAGTAAAACTAAGTCGAGCTTGACCCTGAATATACTGACAGTAAAGACAATGCGAATCCATTTCTGATTGGTTCCCATGTATTAGGCTTTCACAGTGTCTCAAACCAGAATGAAGATTACATTTTCACCAACTGCAAAGATTATGAACCGGAATAGACCGAGGAGTAGCGTAAGTGCAGTTTTTGTTATGTCGAGAAATTTTTGATGCTTAAAAATTGGAATTTGGGAGTGATTTTTTTTTACGTAATATGAATTATGACTAGTTTTACTTGAAATCATCAGTATCTTAATTTTGTCAAAAACTGCACTTATGCGCCTTGTCTTCCAAGCCCCTCATGGTCATTAGTGTACTAAACTTTCTTTAGTTTTGGAGGAGAACGGTACACTGGAAAAAAAACACATTGGATCTAGAGTCCAGACTCTTAAAAACATAGACAAGAAAAAATACTCTTGATTCAATCAGATTTAAGCTTAAATCAAGAACCAAGCCTCTTAATTTGAGCGGATTTCCTTTTGATTCAAGCAAAAATCTGATTGAATCAAGAGTATTTTTTCTTGTCTATGTGTTTAAGAGTCTGGACTCCAGATCCAATGTGTTTTTTTTCCCCAGTGTATGCTTTACTTCTCAGTAATATAGTCACAGACATTCGGAGAACGAGGTAAACGTGTGGTTCTTTCTGAAAAGCGAGCTGTGTGCTGTTTTGGCAAGTATGCCCTCCGCTCCTTCTCCTCCCGAAGATTAAACGTAGCCGTGAAGTTGTTGGGCAGCGCTTGGGGAACGGCGTCCCTTTCGCCCAACCCGACGGCCACTCCACATCTCCTCCGTGCTGAAGATGTTCCTCTGGGTTGTAGACAGTAGACAGACAGCCACTATCTCCGCCGCCCAACTGAGAGTTCCCACGTTCACGACCGTGTTCTCATGCTCATGCCACCCTCCATCGCTTCCGCATCGGCCGTCACCCATTGCCGCTTCTCTTTACGCCCGGGCACCTCGCAACGGGCTTGTCACCATGTCACCTCTCCTCCATCGAATGCGTTTTTCAAGAAATGTTTTTTCTTTATATTTAAATGCACTGGAAAAAAACACATTGGATCTAGGGTTCAGACTCTTGGTAACATTGACAAGAAAAAATACTCTTGATTCAATCAGATTTAAGCTTAAATCAAAAGGAAGTCCGCTCAAATTAAGAGGCTTAGTTCTTGATTTAAGCAAAAATCCGATTGAACCAAGAGTATTTTTTCTTGTCGATGTTTTTAAAAGTCTGGACTCTAGATCCAATGTGTTTTTTTTTTTTTTCCAGTGTACTTAGATGCTGATAGAGGAGCATACGATTGAAAAATCAATTTGAAATTAACTTTGTCATTTCCCCTCTGCCCAAAATATCCTCTATTTCAGCTTGAGCGGCTTTCCGAGTGAGGCTAAACATTTTGTTCAAGCCCCTAGAAACAGAAAAGTAATTCTAACTCTTCAAAAATGAAGGGTTAACGTCAGTTGTGGGTGAGGATAAACCCACGAGTATCTTTTTTCCGGAACTCAATCCCGCGACGTTTTTTATGAGAATTCTCCGATGTCCTGCATGGTCTAGCAAAGGTACGAAGTTTTATAGTAGAGAATGAAGGTGATTAAAAATCGAAGAGCGCTATGAAGTCATAAATAAGTATGAGTGTAGAGATTCTTTCCGCAAAGCTAGAGGTATACACATGTACATAGAAAAATCAGGGAATTTTGGCAGACGCAGCAAGACTTTTTTTGTGAAGCTGAGGAAAATCAGAAATATCCGAAGAGTTGTATACGTTGTGAAGAATTCGTTGTTGTTAAATCAGGAATTACCAGGGAAAAGTCTCGTAAATGTGAAATTTTACCTAACTTGCAACCCTGTCGGTAGACGATGAGGGGTCACCTGCGCGTGATGAACTGTCGAGGTGCAACGCCTTGTAGGTTTTCAGTTGCATCGCGACTGATTGATGGTGGTTATGCGTGACGTAGCATCAGTCGTGTACCTCGTGCCGAAACCTATGCTGAGGTCAAGTTGAAGATCAAGCCAGAGATATGTATCTAATACAACTGATAAACGTTCTGTCTCAGAGAAAGTTCCCGCAACCAGCCAAACCTCGTGGAATTCAACTGCGATGTCGTCTACGAGGAGGGAAACAACACTGGAAAAAAACACATTGAATCTAGAGTCCAGAATCGTAAAAACATCGACAAGAAAAAGTACTCTTGATTCAATCAGAATCTAGCTTAAATCAAGAACCGAGCCTCTTAATTTAAGCGGATTTCGTTTTGATTCAAGCGGAAATCCGATTGAATGAAGAGTATTTTTTCTTGTCCATGTTTTCAAGAGTCTAGACTCAAGATCCAATGGGTTTTTTTTTTTCCAGTGAAGAACATTTATAGTTTTGTAGCTTTACTTCTTCACGTTTACTTAATAAAGTCCTTTTCCCCGAATTTCCAAGCAACAAACCGCTCCTTTTCAATTTTTCTCTTGTGCATTTTTATTTTAAATCAGACCAAGACATTAGTTTCACATCATCAATTTTGTCTGACAGGTTTTAAATGACTTGACTCGAGCTCAAAATGTTTTATTTCCTCGTCCTTAAAATCCAGCGACTTTAGCTGTTTCAGAAATTAGCCGTCTGAGTTGGTGCGTTGAGTTCGCCTTCAATATCGAGTGATACTGTGCCACGCTCGGGTGGTCGAATAGTTGCATCGCGCCTTCGTGCGCCAAGCATAGGTCGCGTTCCTTTTATTGTTATCCCATAAAACCTTTCACTCGTGTTTGCCGTGGCCGCGTGTCCTGAAAAAGGAGTTTCAAGTGCCGACTCCGTCATGTTTTAATTGAAATCAGTCATGACTTTCATTGCACGGGTGAAATCGTCGCATTAACAGTAACATGTTTGTGAGAGAAATTGGAATTTTGAACTCATTGTCAGAGTTGAGGAAGCAGTCGTGGAATGATTAATGCTCCAAATATGATTATGCACCGGAAGGAGCCCCTAAGGAGGACCTCGATTGTTTTTCGATTCGAAAGCACCCCCAGACGACGGATGACTGATGAACTACCCCTTGCCGGACGTGGATGCTACACGCAACACGCCCTACCCCGGAGCCCAGGTAATCAACGAACCTAACCCTATTAGCTCCCTCCATGTTGAGCATAAACGGGGGGTAATGAAGTCTTAATTTGGATCCTTTCCACCCCCCGCGCTTTGGTTGCGGTGGGGGCGGTGACCAGTTGACGGGCGAACCGCTAATGTTCAATAGGGGTTGATTATTTCAAGAGTCGGACGTCGAGTATGGTCTGTCCGGCCGATCCAACATTCATATTAAAACGTTGTCAATTCGTTAGCTCCGATTCCGCTGCTTCGTGACGTCGCGATAATTTCAGCCTGAAACAAGAGAACCCAATCCCAATTTCTTCTTCCATCTCGGTCTGCTTTTGAGTGTGTAGTGTGGAATGTTTAAAACTCAATGGTGAATGTCCATTTGGATTCAGTTTTGAATGGGAAATCAATTTTTCCATCTTTCTAAACTGAGCCTGGCCTCAAATAACTGAGTTTGGAGAAATGTATTTGGCTTTGTTTTATTTTCTTACATTTCTGAACTCGTATATCATTTTATAGGCACATTTTAAGTGAAAGAAGCGCTACAATGATCGTTTAGAACAGTTATTTTTAACATTTTCTGCGTAAGACCGCTTAGTTCGCGTCAAATGGGGAAAGTTTTCTTCGGACGAAGAGTTCAAAAGTTCAGGCGCGTAGTTGCACAAAAATCCGAACTTTGTCTACAGCTCTATCGTGGTGGAATTCAGCTATTCGTTGCCCTATTCAAGTAGAATCTGTAGAATTATAGCGTCTCTTACCTGAAATGCAGTGATATGCTTTTGGTCCAACCATTCAGTGTTTTCTCTATGCTCCACCCTCGAGCAGAAAAATCTTTGCAGTTCATTTAACGTTCAACACTGGAAAAAACGCATTGTATCTAGAGTCCAGACTCTTAAAAACATCGACAAGAAAAAATACTATTGATTCAATCGGATTTTTGCTTAAATCAAGAACCAAGCCTCTTAATTTGAGCGGATTTTCTTTAATTTAAGCAAAAATCTGTTTGAATCAAGAGTATTTTTTCTTGTCAATGTTTTCAAGAGTCTGGACTCTAAATTCATTTTTTTCCCAGTGAAATCATGCATACAGAATGAATTCCCGAGCCCAGAAATGAACTTCATTGTCACGTGAGGATGTATTCCTATCAATCATGTATTGGCAGGCTCTGCACCAGGTTTTTCGCAATGGATGTCAACAAACGGATCTATGCTGTTCCAAAAAGACGGACCGCTCTATTCGAATTTATCGATAAATTTGGTGATTTTGGCAACGCGGCGATATTAATCAACAGAATTGGCAGTTCGGGCCGGCCCGACCGCGGGATATTGTGACTTTTGATCTGCCGGACTCGCGGGTAAGCTCAGTTAAAATATCGCGCGGTTTTCATTTTAATTAGCCGCATTCAGGATCCTCCCTCCCCTCCGAGAGCCGAAAACAAAGCAACAGGCTCGGCTCCACGTCAACCCGAAATTATCTGAAATTGTGAAAAATCAATTGAAACTCAATCGTGGGCCCGTCCCTCTCAGCCCGGCCGCCCGCTCGTTTAATCAACTTATCGTTTGTCGTTCGGGGATTCGTCAGTTTGTTTTTTGATGATTTGCGGCCCGCCTCGGCCGAGTAGGGATGAAGTCATGAAAATTTGAGTGAAGCATGGGGCAGCCGCAATTAATTAATATTTCTTCGCCTCTGGAAACCATAGCGAGGAGTTTTACAGCGTTGACCGTACGTGCGATGCACGATTGATCGAGTCAACAGGAGAGGTCGGACAAAATTTGGAAACTTTAAACGCTCATAACTCCGTTTTTACAAAATTTTGAGGTTCTGAAAGTGGTTCCATTGGGTTTTTCGTAAAATTACCTTCTAGAGACACTCCTTAAAGTTTAAAATATGACGAAATAAACATCAAAATTTGCAGTTTTAGTCAAGAATTTCATGTCCGACCTCTCTAGTTGACTCGATCCACCGTGCGACGGTTGGATGAAAAACCTGAGTAGAATCATCGAGCAGGGCCGAATTAAGGGGGTGGCCACATGGGCCGCGGCCCACGGCGGCAAATCTATAGGGGGCGGCAAATTTTGCAATTATTTTAGATGTAGGTATAAAAAAACAATTCGGATTTGGAAAAAAAAATTACAAACGAGAAAAGGCGACAAAATCTCTAATTTTCTGAGAGTACAGTAATTTCCACTTTTGTCGTCTTGCAGTGATACAAGAGGCAGCGCCTTTTTTACATACCCCTTAGTTTTACAGCGCCTTTAATTAGTCGAGTTTAGAGAAAAACCGAACACGCAATTTGGCCTGGACTTACCCAGAGAAAAATGATGACGAGGACTTGAGATGAAAAGGAGAAGCCCTCGGCGCGGCGATCGGCATGTAACACATATTAGCGCCTACAAGACTGCACAAATACTTCACGCATTACATCAAACACAGTGCGGTCATTGCGGACAGCGGGAGACGCATAGCGCCTACAAGACCGCGTGAATACTTCACGCTTTGCGTCAAACACAGTGCGGTCTGCGAGGCGCGGCGGCTGAAGTTAAAATCATTAATCCACATTTATATTTGTTCTTTCATAATTTTTTCGTTCATTTCTTATGAATGGAAGGCCTTGTCCACACAGAGATAGGTTTACGAAACTTAACTTTCGCGCAAAGTTCCGTGAACTTGCTAGTGGTGTTGACAGGACTTTCCCAAAAAATGTGTTTAACACCAGTAAACGCGTCTCATGCACCCCTCCCCCGCTGGCACGTTCATTTAATGGTTTTCATTGATGTTTCAAAACGAATGAGAAGGGGGCGGCAAAATACTAGCGGCCCATGGGCGGCAAGTAGGTAAATCCGGCCCTGCCATTGAGAATACTTATTGCTTTCGCTGAAAACAGACACTCATTCGATCATCATCGTGAGGTACTTTTAAAGCTGTTTTTTGCAATAAGCAGCTTTTAAGAAGGCCTAGACATTGAGGAAACTAAGTAATTTTAATAAGCAAAATGTGTTTAAATTTTCCTTTTCCTGTGAAAACTATTTTCTCAAATATCCGTGGGAATTGTTTTTTACATTTTCCTACCTCGAAGGAACAAATGAACAGAAGAACCTTCGAATCATTACAATCTATCTGTACATTTTTTCTTTATATCTTTTTTTTCATCATCATAAATTAATTATATCATATCATAATAAGGAATAATGTCAGAACAAGAGTGTTCGACACATTCCAGTCTGATGTATCGTTCATCAGGAACGTATGACACATAAAGTAGAATTAATTATATTTTTATGTATTTATTAAGTCTCTTCACGTTTCCATCGAACTTAAAAAAAAGAAGAAAAAAAACAAAAAAACGAGGGATTAAGGGAAAGTACCTCGAAAGCCTTGGTGAATCAGTTTAATTGCGTTCCTTTTCGCAATTTTTCCATGCATACAGCTTCAGTTTTTCTGAACCAGAAAGATACATTTTCTGGCACGACCACACAACTGCGAGCCCTGAAAATGGAGAAAAGAATCCCTCGGTTGTTGAGACTCTCAAAGTTCACGATCCGACACGACGCGGGATTAATCCCTGCTCGAGGAATCCAAAGTCCCCTCCTTTACACATTCTCGATATTATTCTTGGCCCTTTCAATATCTTCTAATTTTCGGTAAACATCCAGCAACCCGTCTCGGCCCCTAATTTCATTTCCTCCCCCCGAGCGTCTGCGGCGCGAGAACAGTGACCCCGGACCCCGTCGTCCCTTGCACAATCTGACCCCCACCGGTGGTCGGATTAAAGGATTTTCCAGGTTCCTCCCGGAAAAATTAACACGCTTCTTATTGATTTGGAATTACGGTTGATTCTCCTGCCCAACCCGACTATCGACTGCCCTTTCTCCCTCTTGAAGAATACAGTGGTTTCTATCACGTTGCGATACTCGAACTTTTAAATGGACTACATTTTGCAATTAAGAACTACAATTTCTTGCTCATCCGTAAAAATATTTATGGGCGTAGGAAAATTGGACGTATTTCTTCTAAACGAAACTAAGTGCCAAATTAAGTTCCTTTTGAGGATATTAGAATCCCGGATAGTGCGTTCTGTCAAACGGACCTAAGCGCCAAGGAAAAGCATTGCGATTATAGGACGGAGCTAGCATCGCGTTCCGCAACACCCGCCAATCCAAGCCCCCCTCTCCCTTCCTCCCCCTATGGCGCTTAGTTCCGTTTAATAGAAATACGTCCAATTAATGGTACGTGCGTTGTTTCTAAACTGAGCTAGAATTTGTAGTTCATAATTGCAGAATATAGTCCAAATGCTAGTGTTTTCTTATAAGTTCATTGTCGGCGTAGATTTGAAACTTAAACTTGTGAATCTAATTAACCCGAATCCGTAGTTTCGTATAAATCCTTTTAGAAGCACTAAAGCACCTGAATTCATTAATCCCTTCAGGATGAACCTGTAGGATGAATCGCTCACAATCGGAAAATAATGTAACAGTACCTGGTTTTCACTTCAGTACTCATTTTAATTGACGCACGAATATTGAAGAGATACACACAAGAAATAGCCATCAAATTCTCCTTTACCTCTGCGATATCTATCCAAACTATAATTAATTCAGTGACATGGGTTCACCAATCTATCACCTCAGGCTGATCTTGTCAAATTCACGATTGTATCGAGAATGAGCTTCTTGTTCTACACCCAGTTCCCCTTCAAACAGCGCGGTATGCAAAATGACTCTCGAGTGCTTGAATAGTTGCGTGACGAATCGACATTGCTTTTAATTCGCACTTGTCCGTGTCATCATGTGAGAATTTTTAAGCTTAATTGATTCTCGACATGAATTTCCTTTCCCAGGCGCCACGCATCAGTTAAAAGGGGTCAAAAAAAAATTAATTTAACAACAGCGGAAAATTAGAGTGGCCCCTGGCAAATGTTGATCTGTCATCGGACGATTTTGTACCAGAGAGTTCGTTTGCAATAATACAATTTGTTTTTTCCATCTCTCTATATTGGGGCGTTTTAATCAAACAAAACTATCTGACCATGGCGCGTCGCTCGCCGTCAATATTGCATAAATTAATTAAAAAGACCACCATTAACGGGTTTAATATAATAAGCACCGCCATATCGCAAATAATTAATTTTTTACCCCTTTCACCTTAATCGGAAGTGGGAATAGAGGCCTCGCCGTAGGATGCGCGAAGGAATTTCTGTGAATTAATGTACGGACGAGTTAACGCGCGGACCCCTCCTTTGTCAACCCTTCAAACCGTAAGTATAGTTAACCCGTTTAAATAAATGAAAAAAGCGCACGGGTATTAGTCACGTGGAGCCAGTGCAAAAGTTGGACGGAACGGAAATAATTTTTTTTAAAGCTGGACGGAAAAATGAAAACTGCATGATGAGGGTGACAAGCCGAGATTCGCCGGATGCTGGTCTCGATCTGAGGGAGGATTATGAACTGCCCCCGCAATTTGAGGCTTGTAGTGTAGCAAATTGAACGGTGGACGTCCTGTCGGGAGGGTGAGATTTTGACGCACACGTGAATCAGCCGAGAGGGATCGAGGGAGGGAGGAAGGAAGGGCGCGTGCAAAATTCTCAACCGTCAAAGCGGGCATGTTTCGCTAACTCGGCGTTGCCCGATCAAAAAATGCCCAAGCAAAAAAAATGTACAGGTCGGAAATCACATTTTTTAGAACCTACCAATGTTCCCATTTCCCGGGACTACTTCCGAATTTCGGAACTTTTGAGATTTTCTTTAATTTTTCCCGGAGCTTTTGAAATTCCCGAAAGATTCCGGATTTTATGCATTTTCCGGAACTTTCGAAAAAATCTCAAAAGAATCCCGGAACTTTTGATGGTCATGGAACGGGAGAAATTCAAACCAAGAAGTTCCGAATTCCGGAACTTTTTACGGTCATGGAATGGGAGCACTGGAACCTACTGTTGCTGTCTAAGGCCGTAATCCTATCTTAAAATTTTTGAAATTTTAAGTTATAGTCTTCGTAAGCCTTTTTGATCTTCAGTGCATCGCGAAAAGCAATGACCATGGAAAGCTTCTGCAACATTCTTCCGAACTGGTGGAAATTGATCTAAAAGATGAATGAGAATAAGAAATTTTGATTAAAACATTTAAATGGAAATCGCTGTATATTTTTTTACTTTCACACCTTGCCAGGGAGATCACCCATATCCAGTAAGATGTTATCTTGAACAATATCAGGGCTTTTCCGACCGTAAAAAGCCTAGCCTCCTTGCTGATGCGGCCGTCCATGTTCACTAAGTTCAACCGTTTTATTGGTACAGACTTAGAACGATACGTGATAATTGGACATATCTAAGCAAAGGGAACGAACTTCATTTTATTGCCACGTTGTAGAGTTTCCTTTCATATTTTATGTCTTGGAAGAAAAACTCCTTTGCACTTCCTTGTTTTGGAGCCGGTTAAAACCGATGAACTAGCTGTCCTGCGGGCTAATTGTTGATATTGATAGACAAATCGATAGACAAAGGAGACGAAACTGATATGGAGAGATCATATTGGTGGAAGCGGGTGGTTGCAATGGATGAAGGAGGTAGGTATTGACTAACTAACGGAACCCACAAGAGACCCTTTAATCAGTCCATCACTTCTCCCTCAGTCTATAGGAGCCACCCATTTCAACCAATAGGATCGCTCCATACTCTTTATGTCTTCTGTGTCTTTGACTATCAATTTCAGGAATCAGCCCGCTGCGCCCAGCCACCCATTTCAACCAATACGATCGTTCCATGTGTCGTCTTTGTCTATCGCTTTGTCCATCAATTTCAACAATCAGCTCGCTGCGCCCAGCCACCCATTTCAACCAATACGATCGCTCCATGTGTCGTCTTTGTCCATCGCTTTGTCTATCAATTTCAACAATCAACCCGCTGCGCCCAGCCACCCATTTTCACCAATACGATCGCTCCATGTGTCGTCTTTGTCTATCGCTTTGTCTATCAATTTCAACAATCAGCCCGCTGCGCCAATACCAAGAAAAAATGAACTTCTCGAGCTGAAAGTTAGTTTTTTTCCCTTTTTCTGTGATACTTCTAGTTTATCTCTGAAAATATCTGGGAAAGATGAATATGGCCGAAAAATTTGACAACGTCGCGAGAGCCTCGCTGAACGAGAGGATTATCCGCGGCAATTCATTACTGTCAGGCTCTCTCCCCCTCCCCTCCTCCCTCCCCCCCTTCCCACGGGGTTTTGCGGCAGACACTGCACGACGAAGAATTAAAAACATTTGTCCTGTCAAAACAATTTCCTGCCCCCGCGCACCTTTTTCCCGCCCTCCCCCTCTCGCGCTGCAGCGTAGTATCGTCACGTTGAAGTTGTACACGGTGCGATATCAGTTGTTGGACGGTGGATGTCGGCTGTTGAGACTGCACCAACCTGCTGCGACGTTGCCTTTTTGCCCCGAAATCCTCCCGCGTTCCCGCGAATTGCGCGCGGGGACTTGACGTAGCTCCTCGTGTTGGCAGCACTGACGGGCAGTTGCGGCTTGGGCTAGAAATTGCGTGCTGTGCAGCTTGTTCGTTTGTTTTTTTGACTCGTTTTCTAATGAATAGGGAGGATGTTCGACGGAAAGTTTATCGTCGGGATATTCGTGAAAGTTGAGACTTGGCGGTTTCATGTATGATAGTGAAATAAACAAAATTATTAGAAGTATACACCTCTCTGCCGGACAGAGTTTGTATTATTATGGTTTTTGTATCCTGACGGAGGCGCAGGATGTCCGTAACTCTGGAAAACCCCCGAACGATGCTGAAGTTAAAGAAACCAATTTTTCCCCGCGAGGCCGTGAAAAAAAGGGAGAATTTTTCAGGGACTCCTGTGACAGGTTGACAAGTTTATGTATAGTTAGGGGAAACCTGGGAAAGTCAGGGAATTCCCTGGTGGAACCTTGATGTATTTTTTTCAAGTAAAAACATTGCGTCATTTTTATTTTCAAATACTTCGTGCTTAAATTTGGCAAGGAAATAATTTTAATTAGAAATCATGCCACATTGAAAATTTTGAGGATTTCATGTTCAAAAGCCTTTAAAAGGCTGGCATTTTTGAAAGCCAAGAAAACTTGGCTCTCCATGTGAGAGGAGAATGGCTTATTCTGCCGTACCATGGAAATACGCCGTATGAGCCTTCAGACATGTTGAATGTACTTTGATGACGAATACTCAGGGAAATGTATGAATATTTCACCCCCAATTTTTCAGAGAATTTTATTCGCAGTCAGATCTAAATCATTCGAAAATCGCACGAGAAAATATTCATAAATCTCCATAAAAATGAACTTTTTATTCGAGAAAATTTGGCAACTCTCAAAGGCTCATACGGCGTTTTTCCTTGGCACAGCAGTATTCACCCATCTGTTGACTGCCTGTATCTGCCTATCGATCCGGTTTGCGTGGATTCTTTTTCGTCCCGAATAATTTCTCGCGCTGTTGGTTTATTCGGAAGCTCTGCACTGGAAAAAAAAAATATACATTGGATCTAGAGTCCAGACTCTTAAAAAACATCGACAATAAAAAATACTCTTGATTCAATCAGATTTAACCTTAAATCAAGAACCAAGCCTCTTAATTTGAGAGGATTTCCTTTTGATTTAAATCTGATTGAATCAAGAGTCATTTTTCTTGTCAATGTTTTCAAGAGTCTAGACTCTAGATCCAATGTGTTTTTTTCCAGTGTGATGAACAGTAGTGGATTTTATTTCAATTTTTTTAAAAAAAATAATCAGTAAATCGCAACCTCTCCAGAACAGGCACATTCGAATGAGGAATCGAGAAGGGTGGATTTGTGGCAATGTCGACGCCTCTCCAGCCCTCCGTTCTCCGAAGGTCTCGGCGTCAAAATTCTACAAGCTCCCACCTCCATCATCCCGTGGGCGTCCCTTCAGGTAGTTGTGTAATGTAAATATTTAATAAATATGCCTCGCACTGACTCCGTTCCCAATCCCTTTTTATCGCCGAGCAACTTTTAACCCCTGTCTTTCACTTTTCCTCCTTTGCTCAGTCCCTTTCATCTCGGACGGAAGCCTTTCAAATAGTAACCTTTATGGCCCTCGCTTTACGATTCCCGTCAAAGGCGACGCGAAAGCAAACTTACCGAAATCTCGCCGAAACACAACGAGCGAGGCGCCAGACCTGGTTTATACGTCAATAATACACGCTTGTGAAATTTCGTTATACTTTAATCGAACGAATAAGCACGCGATTTGGAATTTCTGATAGGAATTCTCTCTTATCCTCACTTTCCTGTAATGCTCATTCTTGGAGAAAGATGGGGAGAAGCTGAATCTGTCGCATGGAGTCAATAAAGCGCTTAACAACGTAAGCTTTTATAATGCATTTTATTTCTGTGATTTTATGCAGTTTGTCATACTTTATGATGCAGCTGCGAATTTATTATTTGTTACCTCCTGTGAATGTGTACTTTCAATCCTCGTCCGGTTTTGCTTTGATTCGAGATTTTTCCTCTCATTTTAGTCCTTTCGCTGAGGCAGCTTTATATTCGAAATTTCTTTTTCTCTATTTTTCGCCAAACGAGTACGACTTCGTTTTTATTCTCAGATTTTTCTCATTATTTTTCCGTCCAATTCCTCGTTTTTTCGGCCCAATTATATTTAATGACATGGTTGACGGCTACGTAATGAAGAACACGAACGCGCTGCTATATTTCGTACAGACGTGTCTTTTCGTATCATTTAAGCATTGATTGCAAGAATCTTTTTAAAGGTTCAATTTAAGGCGCCCCAAGATTTTGGAGAAAAAAACAGTATCAACTTTTTGTTTCATCCTTAATTTTTTATGGACATCTTTTGTTTTAGCTAACTGCCAACCTATCCAAAAACTTTCGATCCACAATTTTTACGACTTTAAAAAATGTTGCCTTTGACATGTCTTCCTCTGTTTTTTATTTAATGAGCCTCGATCACTATAAGCGCCGGTGGTAGGCTTATTTCCACATTCATACTCCCTTTTTTTGAGCCACACCTTCATTTCTTTTATGTAATTATCAGCAAAGTATCTCCTAGCGTAATTTAACGATGCATAATAATTTTGTATTTCTTATGTTTGTTACAGGTACGTGATCGGTTGCTTTAAAGTTTAAAATTTGAAATCGACCGAAGTCGACCGGGCTTAAGAACTTCGGTCAAGACTCAATTCAATTCACTTGTCTTGGTCGGTATGTAGTCACAGATATACTTATTTACATCCATGCCTGGCGTTTTTAATTACTTTAAATGTGCCCACATTGCTATTCTCGCAAGGAACATAAACCTATGGATCTTAATTTTGACGTTACCGAAAATTGGAAGTTTACATCAGCCCTGTTTAAAATTGATCGTCTGTTTAACAATACCAAATCATGGTGACTTAAACCGATGTGTTAAGATGAGGAATGCAACGTCAATTGTATAATGAAAAACATTTTTAAAATTATGTTTTTACGAAAATAATTATTTTTCCATGAAATGCACCACTTCATATGTATTTGATATTCGGCTCTCTCTGAAAATTGCAAAAAATTATGAACAGCTGAATGAAGATCTGATAATGGTTCGTCTCATTTCGCACAAGCAATCTCAATTTTCGTTTCTCAGTGACCCCTGAAGATCCTTCCAAGTCTCCCCTTCTCTTTAAGTAATTATTTTTGCCTCTCATAGAATTTGATTTTATCAAGAGCCGCAGGAAAAAAGGCCATGTCATATTTTCCTCTCTCCTTGCAACAGAGAAAACGGGTCGGTATGTCAGCGGAAAGGTCTTTACGGCCCGCGTATTACCAATAGTTACCTTCCTAAGAAGTTGAAACTTGAAGGAATCACTATTAAATACCATCGACCGATCAATCAAACGTAATTTACCGGCCACCGCTCCATCAAAGAACGAATCTTCCAGGACTTTCTTCCCATGTCGTCAACTTTCCGCATAAAATCAAAGCTTTACATCTCAATGCGCAAAGGAACGAGCGATCGTAGGACAGTCGCTCGTTGAACTAATCGGGAAAATAGTTCCTTATCTGAATGTTTCCCAGCTTTTAAAAGTTGTTCCTCCTCCAATTCATCGATTGAAGTTCACTGTCGCACGGAAAAAAAGAGATTAGGGTTACGACCCAAACTGAGAATTTCCAATTAATTGTGGTAGTGTCCCAATCAATCAGGTCACTAACCCAAATGTTGCGGTACTACCACCATTGATTTGAAATTCCCATATCATCCGACAAATTGGAGTAGCACCACAATTTTACGGAGTAACCTCTAGTACTTTTTTCCGTGCAATCAAAGTATTACTTCAGCGGCAGTAAACAAACAGCGATTTATCTAACTTAATTGGCTGAAATACTATCATCACTCTGAATTGTTCCAAAAACGGATCCATTCGCCTAAAGGCACCTTTCAGTTTCTCTTACGAAGAAATCTATTTTGGAAACCCTATAAAATGAAGCTGGAACAATGCGAGTAATAACCGTATATTTTTCCATTCTGACACTTTTAGCCTTAATTCAGGGTTTACAATTTGGAATAAACAGCTCGTACATTTTTCTAGGCTTAATAGATGCATGTTTTGACACAAGTATTTAGTGAAACCAGTTTTTTCAGCTCAAGTTCAATTTCTCGATGTTTGCTGCCTCCCTCTGTGGATTCACCTTAATTGACAGTGAAGACCGAAGAGGGTGGATTTAAAGGCGCGAGGAAGCAGAATTTGACGAAATTGTGCAATACTATCTGGTCATAGGTGAGCGGTTCCAGGAGATTCCAAGCTTTTACAGAATCGGTGTTGAAGCGCATGAGTGATTTGAAGGAACACCCAGGAGAGTTGAGCTTGTGGGCGGTGGATTAAATTGAAAGATTTTGAATCATGATTTAGCCTGGTCGGTCGGGCGTATTCGTCGGGTTTCTAATAAACGGTTCCTTGAAATTGCATCGGCACTGTTGTCTTGCAAAGTTTGGAAAATAACACGCTTCTTGTATTTTCATGAAAACCGTGGTAAATACTTACATAATTTTTAGATTTTCATGATCAAAGGTCAAGAAATATTCAAGCTTACTCAAATCTTTTTATCAGTAATACATACCGAAGTTTTTCGGATGTGAAAACCGAGGTACTTCAGATGTAAGAACTGAAGTTTCCGATGTGTGATCCAAACCTCAGCAGCTGGACCTAAATTGTTCACATGCTCAATCCGAAAACTTCAGAAATCCATATAACCTAAACTTCGGGTCCCACGCACGAAGTTTTTTTCTCCGTGGTGATCCAAGCGACTTTCTTTTCCAGCGTGGGTTTTTTTACCCCGACCAGAACTTGTATCCCTACTTGGCAAGTGCGGATCGGGGCTGTACCGGTGCGGTGGCCGGACAGCCTTGATTATTTGCTTAGTAGAGGCGCGTAAAAATCCGAGAGCTTCCCAGGAACCGGCGTCCTAGTCCCGGAAGGCCCGGCCCGCCGCGCGCAATGAGGTCCGGATAAGGATCTTGATTGGCGGGCCAAAGCGGCGGCGGCAACGGGACCGGAGATTTCCCCACTTTTCCATCATTCACCTCATCGGGCATCGAGCAATTGAGCATCAAACCACCTTTCGCGGGCGCCGCACAGTGGGTCGAGTCAATTGGAGAGGTCGGACAAAATTTGGGAACTTTAAACGCTCATAACTCCGTTCATACAACACTGGAAAAAAAACACATTGGTTCAGTCCAGACTCTTAAAAACATCGACAAGAAAGAATACTCTTGATTCAATCAGATTTAAGCTTAAATCAAGAATAAATTTGAGCGGATTTCCTTTTGATTTAAGCTTAAATCTGATTGAATCAAGAGGCCTTTTTCTTGTCAATCTTTTTAAGGGTCTGGACTCTAGATCCAATGTGTTTTTTTTTCCAGTGAAAACTTTGAGGTCGTTCTGAAAGTGGATCCGTTGGTTTCCTCGTGAAATTTTCTCGTCGAAGCACCCTTCGAAATTTAAAATGTGACGAAGTAAACATCAAAATTTGCAGTTTTAGTTAAAAATTCGATGCCCGACCTTTCTGATTCCACTGTGCGCCGGAGCGGTGATCCGTATCCGTTGCGGGACTCGCATCGCAGACGTCGAAAGCTGGGTCGACCTTTGCAAGCTCACTCCTGGTAGCCCTCGCAGGGTTTTGCTTAAATGCCGTTCATCGAAAGCGATCGGAGGAAAATTCACGGTCGCTTCAATTATCGCGCTCTCTCGTTCGAATTAAACTGGAAAGGCCCGTGGCTCCAACCAACGATGGAGTGCAGATAATGCTGATGAAGCAGAAAGCCCGATGATTTCATAAAATTGCGTTCGCCTGGCTTTTTCCTCGCCGATCATTGGGATTTTAAAAGAGATGTTGTTAATTTTGGAGGAGTTGCAATTTGAATTGCAGGTTAATATGGTATTGAAAGGAATCATAAAACTGTCACCTCCTCATTATTTTTTGAGGGGGATTATTTCAATTCATAATATTTAAAAGAGCTTTCAGTAAAAGAGTAATGAATTCGCAGATGTTCAGTCGAATTGTAAATTGTAATGTAATTTGAGCGGTTTTTAAATTTTTTAGCTGCTGAAGCAGTACCAGCTTTTAATCCGTTCTCTTTTCGGAACAGCTAAAATGTCTTTTCGTGTAAATATAAATTGAATATTTTTGCTGAGTACATTTAAATTTAAAAATTTGTTCATATCGCTGAGGTATTGTGCGTTTTTCTCTTCGACCTTTTCAAAACGGCTTCTGGCACGTTGCTTCGTCAGTCGTCACAGTTCGTCCCCCTGTAAGTATGTGTACGAATTTACCTGCGAAGAACCTAGCGGTTGTTGAAACTCCTTCATCTCAGCAGCTATGCAATTTGAGCCACGCAGACGTTCATATTATTGTATCACACAATTGGCTTATTTGTAGAGAACTTTCCAAGAAACATAGTTTGGAAACAGAGATAGGTGTCACAAGTCTTTCATTTCAATCGAACTTACTCTCAGGTATACTTTTAATAACTGTCCAGTTTTAATCACGTTCTTACGTTTTAATGACATTTCACCGTAAAAGCTCTTTTACTTCCTTTTCAATACGATAGTTTTTAAAAACACTCTTTGCATTAAAAAAAGGAGATAGAAAAACGAAAGCTCTTGAAATGAATTCAGTTCGTATCGAGTGTTGCTTCTTCAGTAGAGTGAGTTGGGTCCCGCTTTTGATCGAAAATCCTCAATTTTTTCAAAATTTCATCGTCAGGCAAAATGAGGTGGACATTGATTGCCATTCCTTTTTTCGGTTTTCCCCATGACGCATTCTAAAGAACATGCTCCCGAGGGTAAGTAAGTGTGGCAATGGGTACCGAACGCAAGCCGATCTCCAGGATGCCTTGGACTGTACACTGNGGGGGGGGGGGGGGGACCCACATTGGATCTAGAGTCCAGACTCTTAAAAATATCGACAAGAAAAAATGATCTGGATTCAATCTGATTTAACCTTAAGTCAAGAACCAAGCCTCTTAATTTGAGCGGATTTCCTTTTGATTTAAGCTAGATCCTGATTGAATCAAGAGTCCCTTTTCTTGTCAATGTCTTCAAGAGTCTGGACTCTAGATCCAATGTGTTTTTTTCCAGTGTAGGGTTTCGGCCACTTATCAGCGGTCAACACTGCCGTGCTAAGGAAAAACGTCGTATAAACATACCAGAGTTGCCAAATTTAGTTTTATAAAATATTTAGTTTTGCGAAAAGTTGCGCATATTTTTTCTTGAAATTTTCAGATGTTTTAGATTAAATCGTGAACACAATTTTCTGAATAATTAGAGGAAAAGTTTTCAAAATTTTCCCAGTAAATTCGGTTTTTATTGCAAAAAATATTGCAACGTCTAGCGGCTCATACGACGTTCTTCCTTAGCACGGAAGAACAGCCCAATCGATCAGCGGCCTTGAAGATCTTATTACTTCAATCGCGCGACGACAGCATCACGACTTGGGGAATTTCGGCCCCGCGGATCTAACTTGTTGCCATGGCTTCTTTCGACTAAGGGAGGAAACCACGAAAACCTCCCCGCGGCGTCCACCCTTCGCCGGTGCCCAAGTCACGTCGCTTCCGGCGGAGCGGGAGGGGGAGGCGATAGGCACAAAGAAAAAGCTTTTAACAGAAATTAAAAGTCGGGAGCCGAGCGATGCGGTGGCAGGCTCCGAAAGGCGTTCACCCGGAATCCGCCACCTCGGAGGGCGAGCGGTCTTCTATGGCCCCCGGGGGAGGGGGGGTTGAGGGGGTGTCCGATGGTCTGCCGATGATTGGTTTGGATTTTTGTGCGATGATCCGAGACGTTAGCTCGGTAACAAATAGCAACTCTGTTGCCTCTCTACACTCAACAGTCGGATGCTGTACACTGATCGAAAAATCTCGGTGTATTTACTAAGAAAAGGGTAAAATTTCCAAGAATTCAGGGTTCTTTTTGATCCCAGTTTTTTCTTGGTAAAATTACCATTTATGGAATTGGTAATTTTACCTGGAAATCTCGGTAAAATTATTGAACTTTCTCGGTAATTTTACTGGACCTTGGTAAAAACGCCAATATTTTTTATCGACTGTGGTAGAATCACCGAGATAAAATGGCAAAGTTACCGGGGATTGATTACCAATAAAAGTGGTATTCTTACCTGAAAAAAAAACAGTAAAAATACCGGTTTTTAGGTAAGCTTACCAGTCTGTCTTGGTAAAATTACCAATAATTGGTAAAAAAAGTGAGATGGTAAAGGTACCAACGGACCTTGGTAAAAACGCCGAGAATTTTTTTTCAGTGCACTCAACAGTCGGATACTATAAAGCTCTCGACGTGGCTCTGTTCGCGTCGAAAGGGGATTTTACGCAAGTTACCACGACCCTCTTTATTTTTCAGCATCTCTCGGTGTTTTAATCAGGAATAGATAATGTTACGCGTGAAGATGTAAGTACAATTTGTAGGAAAATGTATGCTTGAACCCTTGCAGCCTCCCTCAGAGGTACTCGACAACTGAACTGCAGTTTGAAATCAGGAACTACAATTTCCTTCCTTCAACTAAGGAACTACAAGGTCCCACGCACGAGGTTTTTTTCTCCGTGCAAAAAAGAGGAAATATAAATATCAACTCGCGCAACGGCAGCAGATGAAATGCGCTATTTCGTGGCAAATGAGGTCTAGTGCAGGGTAAGGATTTAAGTCAGGAGGTCAGGAGCGAAGCGTGCTGGTTCCTGACTGAAAATCAATCACAAAACTAATTACCCTTCATCGACCATGCGGGCGCGGGCGTCCCGAGCTCCCGGTGCAGATCTGTGCACTCTACCGGAGAGTCACAAGCCTCCCCCGCCCCTCTCTACATCTACTGTGCAGAACTGCAGAGCTTTCAGCGTTGCCGTTCGCATTGATACGCTTCAAGTGATTCTTAATGAGTTATAAAACAATTACCAACTTTTGCTCTACCAATCTGATCCTTACAGTTAGTATACCAATGGACCCTTAGTAACCAAATTCTAGGTAGGTCAACAGTTGATTGAGCTTTCAGCGTTGCCGTTCGCATTGATACGCTTCAAGTGATTCTTAATGAGTTATAAAACAATTACCAACTTTTGCTCTACCAATCTGATCCTTACAGTTAGTATACCAATGGACCCTTAGTAACCAAATTCTAGGTAGGTCAACAGTTGATTGTTGGAGTTCCAAAAGTGTAAGCTTCCACCATTGCCGAGATAGCAAAGGTCTCGGTGCACTTTGCACAAAAAATGCACCGGGGGATTTGAATGTAGCTATCGTTTTACACGTCGCTGAGGGTCACCCTTGTTAGTTTCCCGTTTTTAAAAGGCTTGATTTTTAAAATTTCAGACGAAGATTATCACGGCTAAAAGAGTTCAAGGATGTCTTAGAACGAATTGGTGAAGAACATTTCTCCCTAATATTGTTCCAGGATTACCTCCTTCAGCTAGGTCTTAAAAGCATGTGGCTGTGGTTACTCTTGGCTAGTAGAAAGCGGGTGCCAATCTAGTTTCACCAGCTTTAAGCTTTCCTTTTACGATTTAAACAAAAATCTGATTGAATCAAGAGTATTTTTTCTTGTCAATGTTTTCAAGAGTCTGGACTCTAGATCCAATGTGTTTTTTTTTCCTGTGTTGGAGAAGTTTTTAAGCTTTGCATATCGGAACAATGACCCTGGATCATCTCCCCGCTGATTTTAGAGTTTCTTCCCTATCTCTTATTTTATCCATGCAACACGTAAACTCGAGCGCTGATAAATCACCAAGTCTTTTATCGTTAAGTGGAATGACTTTTTCGTCCCTATCCTGGATCCAGCGAGAGGAGAAAATTGATTTTAAAGCACTGATGCTTGAAATTCTAATTACGGACTTAGTTCGTCCTCTCAGGTCGGTACGGAACTATGTAGGCAGACCCGGGGTTCTTGGTCGAATGGGAAAAGGGAGTACTCGTCTCAGGAGATGACATTGATAAAAACAATGCCTCCGCGGAGGCGCGGGAAAACTCAAAAAGGCGTAAAATAACCTCGTTTCGTTTAATTTCGTCTGCCGGCAGCTCCTCCTCCCAACGCACTTCCCGTCATAAATTAACGGAATCACGACTCGCCAGGTAGCGCCGACTTCGATACATTCTCAGCATCTCGCTTTTACGTACGCGCGATCGCCTCGAATCGATGGCTCCGCGATCGCGGAACCAGCGCTTGGATCGTTGAATCGTTATCGAATGCCTTGATCGATAAATAGCATTGTCAAGATAGGGACGTATCAATATAGTTCATTCGATATCGATTCAACAATCGAATGATCTTGATCGATAATTAGCATGGCCAAAATAGGGACTTATCGATTAAGTTGATTCGATAGCGATTCAACCAACGAATGATCTTGATCGATAATTAGCATGGCCAAGATAGGGACTTATCGATTAAGTTGATTCGATAGCGATTCAATAGACAACCTGCTGACTCGACTCGACTCCCCTCGGATGAGCGTTTGCCGACGCAATGGGCCATTTGCCGCTCGGCTGAGCCGGGAGCCGCGCCGATGACGTCAGATTAATCGAGGGCGAGCATCGATTATCGCTTCACGCATCGCGGAGCTTGATCGGTGATCGGTGATCGGTGATCGGTGTCCGACCGAAAATTGATTGGGTCGTTGCTTCGGTCGCCTCCGAATTAACCGGGGTTTCCTACGCCGTGCGCTGTGTGTAGAGTCCTAATTATATCCCTGGTAGAAATAAGTTTTATCAGTTGACTCCTTTTAATATAATTTGTATTTATCCTGCCTTTTAAACGTCGAATACCAGGTATCGATAGGAGATGCAAGTAACGGTAGCTCCCTGAGCTACCCGGTAGCTTAAAGATGGCAAGAAGTTATGCCTCTGCTGAGGAGGCAGAGGCGTGATTTCATTGGAAGACACAAGTATTGGCGGATCTAGCAACTGAGCAACACTGGATTTCCTCCATTAAAGCCTTTGGAAATGTATCGATTCTTGGAGGGGACAGGTGCTCCAACAAGAATCGATTATTTATCATAGGTTTAAATGGAGGAAATCCGGTGTTGCCAAATTAATGAATCCGCCTCTGAACACAAGTCGGAGTGCAAAGAAGAGGAAGAATAATTGTTTTGGAAAAACAGGCAGTATCAACAAAAACAAATCAGGACCAGTGTTGTGGCAGTGTCGCTAAAAGAATATTCTATTATAGATTGGGTTCTAAACTCAGCTGCAGTATAGACTAAACCTGCGAAGTTGGGAAAATTAATAATGTCACAAGAAAGTGCCCTGAAATGAAGGAGGAACATTGACTGTTCTGACTCTTGTTTTTTTGTCACGTATCCCCACTTAATTGTGTTCCCAGAAAGCTATGAATGACAAATTTTGGCTAATTAGAGCGAAAGATGGTTTTCTTCAGTTTCCACCCCCTTGCCCAGGAAAATTACAGAATTGATAAAAGACGCAATGCTTCCCTTCTCTTCCACCCCCGAAACTCGGCCGCTAGACGAGAGGGATGAAATATTTGCAAAATAATTATTTAATGTGTCTACGAACAAGCTTTTTGCACCCTTTTTTCTTCGACCCCCTCCCCCCTCATCCACCGTGACGGTCCTTGCAGCACGAGTCGGTGAGTTAACGTTCGAACGCCCCGCTAAGATGTTTTCCAACTGATAAATTTCCATCTTAGCCCCCTTCGCATTCTCGCACTCCGCAATGTTGCCTGATTTCCCTCGGAAAATGTTTTTTAAATCGCATCCCTTGGGGAAATTTTCCGCTACTGCCACTATTTGGCAACTCGTTTCTGAGGATCCGCTTCCCGGCGCGGCGTCTGCGTTTGTACTCGTATCGGAGGGGGACGCTTCTCCCTCTAACTGCAACTAATTAATGCTACGCTTAATCTTTATTAAAAAATATGTTTTTTAAAATGATAATAAATACCGGAGCACAATACGAGGGAGTCGCGATGCTGAGTCTCGATGCCTCCCCCTTGAACGTCGCACAGTGATAGGTCCCTCTCCCGATCTGTTCAAAGGTGGAAATGATCATAGTATTCGGCGGAGAAGGTGTATCTCAGGGTGCCTACAAGTCCGGAATTTCCGGAAAGTCCGGAAATAGTACTGATTTTATAAGGACGGTCCGGAAGTACCGAAAAAGTGCGGAAATTCCGCAAGAAGGTCCGGACTTTTTTTCATTTTTTGTCATTTTTATCGCAATTTAAGCAAGAAATGCAAATGTTAGAAATGTTTCGAATTTTGTTAAATGGCAGCTTTAAAAAAGTAATGAATTTTCCTGTTGAAGAGGTACTGAATTTCTTGGGTATGTGCTGAAAAAGCACTGTAAAAGTACTGATTTTTGGGCGGCCTGTTTTAGTAGACACTCTGATCTATTATCGCCTGTTCAATAGAATGCCCAACCGTGCCAGAGCCTACTATTATTAACGGATCTACTATTTTGAAATGTTTGGTTATAGACTGATGTTCTGACTTTTGCCGTGTGAAAATAAGCCGTATTTGTGGTCGAATGTTTCAAATTGCTTTTGATGAAATACAAATTTTCTGGGAAAGTTTTGAATGTTTCTCTTTCGATTTTCCCGATAAGTGTGCTCGCAATTTAATCTAGCACTTATAGGAAACATATTCATAGCTTCCCCTAAAACTAATTATTTTATTTGGGGAAATTTTTGAACATTCGAATGCATACACGTTGTTTCTCCCTAGTACAAAGTGCGGTAGTGTTTCTTTAAGCTATTTGTTCGGATCCCCATTGCAACTTCCTGCGTGGGACGGAAGGCATGATACGACTATGTTAACTTTCCCGCAGGTCAAATTGCATACTTGCCGTAATGAAGGATCGCTCAAAACTTCTGACTCTATTTCAACCGTGTCTTAGAAAGCATCATCTACTCCTCCTCCCCCCCCCTCCCCCGGTAACTTTACGCGGTAGGAAGAAATGACTTAAACGGAGCGGTCAAAAAAACTGTTAGAGCCCTATAAAGAAATACAACACTTGCACCATCTCGATCAAGATAAAAGTGTCGTATTCGAATTTTGATTCTAGTTCTTTATTTTCCGCATTTCTGTCCGCTGAACGAGTTTCGCATAGTTCGAAGCATGCACAAATGGAAAATAAGAAGATGGATGATGATTCTGCAGGAAAATAGCTTTTCATGACGCATTCATAGATGCAGCCAGTGACTGCAGCCACAGCAAATTACACAACAAGTAATATTAACACCGGGGATAAGAAATTTATGACACTTAAATTAGAATATTACACGGCGGATCGATTCTACACTCACACAAACTCAGTCGTATCCGAAGGAATTATTGATGATGCATCTTGCACTCAAGTGTATTTCCCTGTAATACCTCCTTTACTGCCCAAATAAAGAACATAATTCGAGTGAATTAAAATTATGTCCGAGTCATAAATTTGAGAAGAGATCGGAGCAGCCGGAATATCTTAACGATTAAGCCGTTAGAGGAATTCGGTGTTTGTTGGAGATGCGTATGCCTCTTGAAATTATTATAATGCCTTTTTCAGCCGGCATGCGACTGATGGCCGGTTTTAACCGATTCACGCGGTGTTCCTAGTTTCTGCCACCGCTGTGAACTGTGCGTCTGGACGGCTCGGGGCAGCGCTCCGGAGACCAGCCCGGGTTTAAGCTTCGAGACGAGATATTGCGCGATTCAAATTGAATTTTTCTGTAATTTTTAACTCTTATCGCATTTCTCCGCCCCCTCTTTCCGCCTTATTGTTTTTTTCTGACGGTTCCGCCGCCGTGGTGAGAGTGATGCTTGACGCTTGGATGCTCTCTTTAGACGTTATATCCCAGATTAGAAAGTTTTCCGGGTGATTTCGGTCGAGTACTGAAGCCTATAGTTACCAACAATTTAAACGACACGATATTATAGAGGATAAGCTTCCGCAAACCGCCGTTGAACTATGAAACTGACAGAATGAACTAATGGTAAACAAGAAATGAACCGAAAATCTAGTTCTGGTGCATAAGTTCTAATTTCCAAGGAATTGTGTCAAGTGACACAGCAAAAAGAAAGAAAAGAGAACAAAATGATACTCTTTTTCTCATTGTCCTAATTAAAAAATCCGGTGCAAGAAAGTGGTGTACCTCATTGAGATTTTTGAAGAAAAAAAAAAATATTTCAAATGTTTAAAAAAAAACAAAAAAACCTCCAAATATTTACTTATTTCTTCTCGCATCAGTTTAAGCCTGTTGAAGTACAGCCAAAGTAATCACCACGAATGTCGCAGTCTCGAGTTCAATAAACTCCTCGAATCTAATTCTTTGTCAGTGTTTAAGTCTAAGCATCTCCGTTCGGTTAACGAAGGAAAACTGAGACGGGTCACCAACCCACGCATATTCTGGGCGTAATCAGTTGAATCAGATGCGACGAAATTCGCCAACCGAGTAACTTAATGGAATAACAATTAAAATTTATTACCGATCCAATGAAGGGCGATACTCTAAATTCGAACCGAAACACAGCGTTGGGGAACATTTTTGAGGTCGATGAGAGAAGCCCATCGGAAGGATCTTCATCTATGTATCCATTGTTATTGGCTCTGTAGCCGGAGTGGAGCCCTAGCTCGCGACTCGCGGGCCCTTTGTGCCCGGCGGAAGTGCATGGAGACGGAAACACCAATAACGCCGAACTAACTTACACCGGTAACTCCCGTCCTCCAAAGTTGCGTAAATACATCGATGTCGCGTCTACAGTAAACTTCCGATTTGAAAGAAATGTGTCAGGCGCGTGCGGCCACAAAACGCCACGTTTCCGTAAAGCGGTAGATACACCTGCGAGTTACAAGCGCTTGTTGAAAATGAGAACACCAATAGGAAAGCAGGATTTCGATCGCTCGACGTCGAGCTATCAAAATCCTCCTTGCCTATTGGCGTTTCCCTTTCAACAAGCGCTAGTGACTCACAGGTGTATCTGCCGCTTTTAAGAGGTGAATGCTGCCCTGCTAAGGAAAAACACCGTATGAGCAGTCGAATGCTGCCAAATTTCCTCGTGAGAAGATATTTGTTTTTGAAGAAAGGTATGAACATTTTTTCTCGCAATTTTCAGAATTTTTAGATCCAATTACGAGCGAAATTCTCTAAAAATCGGAGTAGAAATATCCATAAATTTTTTTGAAAATTCGTGATTTGTTAAAGGACATTTGGTAACATTTAAAGGCTCATAAGGCATTTTTCCTTAGCACGGCAGAATATAAGTCAAGGATTCGTACCTACAGACATCACTGGGTCTACACTAAAATGATTCAACGAGTCCAGTCGTAAATAATATTTTAAGCCATTTTTTTGGTGTAGTCCTTTTTTTCGTCTAGGTTAAGCGCATTGCATGATCCAAATGCCGAGTTTGTCTTTCGGAAAGCATCTCACTTTGATGATATTGCGTTACAAATCTGCGCGACGACTAACGAAACGAACGATCTTCCAACTCAAATTACCGCAAAAAGTATTGAGAAAACATGCGAAGTTGGGTTTGGGCGCAAGATACGACTATTTTAACTCTGCAGTAGGCCGGGTTGCATACTCTCGATTTTGCGGGCGGACTCCTACGCGCACTTCCAATTTACGGCTCTCGCCATAGGGTGCAGGTGCGATCAGTGTTTTAGTAGCTGCATGTTGTGCCCAAATCCAACTTTGTATTTTCTCTTATTGTTCTACGCTTAGTGAATTATTTAAAAGCAGAGGTCGTCTTCCGGAAAGCATCTCAGTTTGATAATATTAAAAATTTAATTTAATTTAACTATTTCAAAGTTTTTTAATGTTACAAATCTGTGCGACAAGAGCGTCCAAATGTTTGATCGAGATAGACGTCACGCTTGAGGAAAACACTAATTGCAGCGGTACCCTATCGCGGAACCCGCAGGCAGATCTTAGATCTCGCCTGCAAAACGGAGCGTATGCAACCCGGCCCACCGCGGAGTTAAAATAGTCGTGTGTTGCACCCAAACCCAACTTCGTACATTCTTCCGTTGTTTTACGATCCGCGCATTATTCAAAAGTCTACTGTATCTTCCAGTAAGGCATATCAATTGGTTTATATCGCGTTGTTTTATCTGTAATGTTTTTTCTCTAATCTATATGGGAAGGTTTTTTTTTCATTAACATACCCAGGATTCCGCATTATTCCATGAACGTCCCCTTCATACTTTTCACGGCATGACGGCAGAGGAAACATTTGCTCGTTTGTTAGTCGGGTTATCTTGTAGTAAATATGATAATAGTTTCAGTAAAACCTGGAAACATATTGGACCGATTTAAATGTCGCCGTCGTTAAAATTTTTATTACAGCCCAGAAAATTGCAAGTTTTCACGTCACCGTTTTAGGTACTTAAAGCAACTGCCTTCCCTGTTACACTGCATATTCCGTTCATTAGTCTCTTCGTCAATTTATTCTGTTGATTTCGATCCACTTTGTTGCTAATTTAATTGAAATAGCTCAAGCAGATATAGTTTGTTTATGGACCTGTTTTTTCTCCATCTATTTTCTAGTTCCTTTCCTAAAGGAAATACAATATTGAGCTTTTCCGTTTTTTGCCTTAGTTAGTTATCGAGTTCCCTTTCTTATTTGAAAGCATGGCTTAATTGGAAAGCACAAAAAGCGTCGAGATTTTCGCTACAGTGCGACAACCTTCGTTTCCATTTTTTGTTGGGTCCTCTCTGAAAACTGAATGGGCGTGCCTCCACCATCCCCCCTCCGCCCGTCGCTCATCTCGCTGGAACCAATTGAGACCGGTTTAATTAATTCGTTGATCAACAATGATGAGTCAATTACAAACTGACGAGGCACCTACAGGCGGACAAGGAGTTCATCCGTGGGTTTTTATTAGTTTTCAGTCCCGGGAAGCGGCGTGGAGTGGAGTGAGGGTTGTCTCTCGCTCCTAGTGCACAGACATTGTCAAATATTCCAACTTGACTCGACTGTTGAAGTGATTTACTCTTGCGCAAGCCTTTTACAAAACATGCACCGTTTTTCAAGCTTTAAAGAAAAGCTTTTTTCAAGCTTTCCATCTCGGAATGCGGCTTACGCAATTCGACTATTCCCGTTATCATTCTACATATATTTCTATCGTATTATTTTCCACCAGCTCATTGGAATAATTTATAACTGAAACTTTCTCGATCGTGAAGAAGTTATAACGATTTTTGACAACCAAATGTGTTGATCGAATGAAAATTCATTTACGTGACGAATAAAATTGGCAGTAGTAGTAATTGTTGCTGTCGTTGTTTTCTCCGAGAGATGACAAAAATGTTGGATCATGGTGGTCAGGGTCACCGGTCCTGCTTGAAAAAAAAAACAAAACAAAACAAATGAGTCCTTCAAGAATCTCTCTTATCAAGAATGTTTAGCTTCGGATATTTCAGATGATTGTTCCTGAGGATGATACAACATTTTGCCCGGGAAACAACAAATGAAGTCCAAAACTAGTGAAATTCACCGTATATTTTTCTTTCAGGGCCAGGATTAAGAATCGGAAGAGATACAGTATGAGCCAGCTCATTCTGATACTACTCGTGGGGGGAAGACACCTCCCCCCCAAAAAAAAAAAAAAAATTATTTCAATCACCCTGCCCTTTTCTAGTGAACTTTCCCGAGAATTTTGATTTTACTCGACTTCTGCGTCGTGTTGAAAAACTCAGCTCGGAACGGCTGTCGCCATGTGCGTTGGTCAGACGCGAGTCTAACATTAACACATTGCCGGATCATCCTGGAAATAACTTCAACTTCAACTTCTCTCGGATTAACAATCAGAGTCATTTCCCGCCGTTTGGCGGCCTCGGGAGCTTCTGTCTTCTTCGTCAACGGTTAATGAGTTTTTAAGAGGGCGCCAACACCTTCGGCGAGGGGATCCAGCAAACGAGACGCGTTCCCTCGCCGAAGAGGGAAAACGACGCCCCTTCGCTACCGCGGTGGGGGTGGGGGGGGTTGGCGACCGGGCGCATAGTTGTAATGATTGACGCTTTGGGCGTGAACCGGCTGTAGCGAAAATAGAGCCCCCCGGGTTAAACTGCCATGTTTCTCAGGAAATTCTCGAGTTTTTCGCTGTTGTGAAGCGGAGGTTTTTGGAGAGGTCAGCGTTTAATAGTCTCGGTCCTGCTCAGCGTCTATTTTCAATGTGTACTCGCATGTAAACCACACAAACCGTTTAGAAATAGCAGTCGTTGTAGTTCTTATAAAATTGGGTACGTCAATCTACGAGGTTTTGTGTTTAGAGTTTTAAGAAAAACACTGGTGCCTTTATTTAAGCTCTTAATCTTCAAAACTTCACACTGGAAAAAAAAAACACATTGGATCTTGAGTCCAGAATCTTGAAAACATTGACAAGAAAAAGTACTCTTGATTCAATCAGATTTTTGCTTGAATCAAACGGAAATCCGCTCAAATTTAGAGGCTTGGTTCTTGATTTAAGCAAAAATCCGATTGAATCAAGAGTATTTTTTCTTGTCGATGTTTTTAAGAGCCTGGACTCTAGATCCAATGTGTTATTTTTCCAATGCACGATAGACCCTCTCAGTTTTCCAATGTTTGGAGGATGATAAACCTCTTTAGGCTGCTAAAATTTCGCACACGATGCCCAGCATTTGAGGGTTTGTTGCGGAAAATATATGAGAATGTGAGCTACTACACAAGTATCGCACTGATCGGTGCAAATAGTCGATTTCGGTTAAAAACACAAGTAAATCCGAAAATGAGAAACGTTGAGTTTAATCGAAAATGCGCCTTCAAACTTGAACTAGGCCACACAAAACCCTCCGTCTTGCGCAAACAATTATCTCCACATCAAAACAAATACTCCTAAGCTGTAATCTGCAATACCACTGTACTGAGGAAAAACGCCGTATGAACTGAACATACGGTTGTTGCAAAATTTCCGCCGATAAAAAACGAATTTTCGAGAAAACTTGGGAATACGTACAAATATGTCGATTTCTGCTAGAATATCATTCGCCAGAAAATCAGGAAATTTCAAAGGAAAAATGTACAATTTTCCCCAAAAATAAAATTTAATGTGGGAAATTTGGCAACATCTGAAATGTTCTTACGATGTTTTTCCTCGACAGGACAGAATACCACCGTGCTAAGGAAAAACGCCGTATGAACCTTCTAGCGTTGCCGAATTTCCTGGTGAACTTATGAATATTTCCCTTTCAATTTTTCAGATAATTTTGTTCTCAATTTTACCGGAAGTTCCTGAACATTTCAAGGAAAAATATTCATAACATACACTGGGGAAAAAAAACACATTGGATATAGAGTCCAGACTCTTGAAAACATTGACAAGAAAAAAAACTCTTGATTCAATCGGATTTTTGCTCGAATCAACACGAAATCCGCTTAAATTAAGAGGCTTGGTTCTTGATTTAAGCTAGATTCTGATTGAATCAAGAGTACTTTTTCTTGTCGATGTTTTTTAAGAGTCTGGACTCTAGATCCAATGTGTTTTTTTTCTAGTGCATATAATATACCGCAAAAATAAACATTTTATCGAAGGAAATTCGACAACTCTGGAATGTTCATACGGCGTTCTTCCTCAGCACGGCAGAATAGTCCTCTATCTAGTGTGAGAATCCCGGCGACACGGCACGAAGTTTAAAATCCAATTTTAAATCCACTCGAGTGTCCCCGCGCGTCTACACGTGTAAGTGCAAAGTTTCGTAGCTTCGCGGAGCCCCCGGAGGCGATTGACAAATGAGGCACGATCTAGAATCAAAACACCGAAAGCGGCTTCTTCTCCGTTTGGTAATTAATCCGACCAAGTCTACGCCAAGACAAAACAAGCCCCCCTCCCCCCGTCTTCGTCCCTCCTGCCCCCAAACTCGTATGTTGTGTCTACATTTTCATGAGCCTATTGAAATGATAACAACTTCCCGCGACGGTGCCGATCGGCTCTCTGGAACAGGTAGGTGCCCGTGGGTTCTCTCGCTTTTCGGAGATGGTCGGGCAACCGGGTCGACAGTTACATCGTCTGCCCCGGAGCCATTTTTAGACGCGCCCCCCCCCCCCCCCCGGGGTCAACCGCCCACCGAAGACGATGGGTTGGTTGCCACGCTTTTGCAATCGCGACCCACCTATGCGACGCACGGAGACAAAAATTATACCTGTACGGAAAAAATTGAATTGCCGATTTAAGAAATTGTTGGTTGGAAAAAGGGAGTGCATTGTTTTGATGTAGATTTTGCTACCTAAAATGCTATTTTAACCGACCCGTGGTTAAATTGGCTTTCCACTTCTGGGAAATGTACAATTGAAACATCGCAGTCACTTTTTTTAACAATTGAATGGTCAAGTCAACAATCATTTTTTTTCCGTTTAGACAACTAAATGCACTCAATTCTGCAAAAAAAATTTCTCAATCAGAAGTCTAAAAAGTTTTAGTTTTAATTTTGTCTCGGTGAGCACACCAATTCAGTTATTTACTTGATGATAAAATTTAAAAGCGTGAAGATTTTTAAGGTCACTATCACAGTCTCGTCATTTGGTTTCTCTATTTTTATTGAATTCACTCAAACGTTTAGTAGAATCAAAACTCGCCTAAAGTTTCACACTAAAAAGGCTCTTCGCCATTGAGATGCACTTTCTGATTAGTGTGAGTCATAAACAGTATAATGTCTACTGAATGATTCCCATAAAAGTCTACATTTGTTTCTTCTTGGTTGAACGGTTTTTTTTTTTTTCAAATCCTCTTTTTTCTTCTTATTTTTATACGTAAAATGTTTTTTGTAATTCGACCTGATCTTATCTGTACAAAATTGCTTGACCTATTATGGACCTTTTTTTTTCTAAATTTATCCGTAATCAGTCTGACCGCGTCACAAAGCCATAAGGGTTGTATCTCTCAACATACCTAAAGAGAAGTTTCTACAGTCAGTGAGTCTGAGTTTCTACAGAGGTTAGAAAGTTCGATCGCTTGTTCTTTTCTCATATTCTTCGACTATGGTTTCCCGGGTCGAGTTGCAAGGAGTATGAAGCTAGACTAGACTTTCTTATCCTAAAGCTATGAACGACAATTTGTACACACACTGTTTATCAGCGAGAGCACACAAAGAGACACCATCGTGTTAGCTCTGAGGAGAATGTACCCATTTTTATTTGGACAGACGATTATCTCCCGTTGTACTCGGACAAAACCCCTTCCAACCCCCGAATAAACAGCGTTTCTCCGATTTCACGCCTTGAATGGTATGACTTCCGCGTCATAGCATCGGCTCGAGCATTCAGCGTCAACCCCTCAAAAGGAGCCCTCGACTGAATACCTGGGAGTCGAGACGGGGGACAAAAGCGCCGGCGAAAAAGCCCAGAAAAGGGTTGAATGCTCAGCCAAGAATTTGAGGTTAGTTCGCGGTCGGCGGAGCCTCATTTCGGGCGAGTTAACCCCTGTGAACGTCACCTTTGACATGAAAACCTAACCATGATAATCCACTGATAACGCCCTCCACGCCCTGCAGAGAAAGCTTCTCGTCGCTCAGTGGCATTCCTTCACGATTATCTACAATTGATCTTGTGAGAATGATAACATTTAAACGCTTGAGGCGGGCAAAATTACAAAATTTGTGCATGAGCATTTGCGCAAGACAAAACCAAATTTGACTGAAGTCTTATTTCAACTTCGGCGGAAACAATCGGGGTATGCCGCAGTTTACTCAAAATACCATAAAATCCAAAAACGACAAGGAAAAACCACCACATTGTTATTAATTCATTCATTTATATAATTTTTGGTGGCTTTTGACCTGTACAAATTAATGGAGGTTCCGTTTCTTCGCGTTTTTATCGGCGTAAATCACATTTTCATTTTGACTAGTCAGATGCATGCGCTGACAATGAGAATCATCTTACGTCTTCCTGTAAATACCCGCCTACTTTATTTTTAAAAAGACAAACAATGCTGACATCCTATCGGTGCTTTTTTGGTATTATTCTTTTTGCATCGCCTATAAATCCTAAAACGCTCATTTAATTACTTATTCATCATTTTAACATATTAATTTATATATTTTTTTTTTATATTGGTGGTTTTACTAAGTGTGAAAGTTTGCCAACCGCTTGATCACAAAGTTCTCATAAAAGCTAGCATATATGTTTCTGTCAAAAGGAGCAAAAATGCGAAGTTTTCGAATTTTTCCCAGAAAAATTCTAATTTATCAGTCTTACTAAAATGGTTCAAAATCGTACCGGGGATTTTTCGGAAAAACGCCCCCTTTCCCGGGGGGGGGGGGGATACTCAAGGGTGTTTCGGATTTCCTCAAAGTTGTTAAACGTTTCTCGGAGTCTGTCACCTATTTCGTTCGAAGGCTCATAATGGAGGGACGGGTGTGCGGCTGAAAAATATACATCCACCCACGCATTGTGTTCTTTCTTGCCCCCGTTCACTGAACCCGCCCGTGTCCCGTTGCCGCGCTGAAGCACCCCTCAAGCGGAGGTGCATGCGTCCGCTTAGATAAACCCTTTCTCATCCCTTTCAAAGCTGCCACTCGAAAACACTTGAAATGAACACCCCTCGATTCCGAATCATGACCGCGCCCCCTCCCCCACGCCCCGCTCTACCCCCGACGACCCGCCCGCATCGAAAAATCCGGGGGTGAGCTTTTGAATGGTTAATTAGCACGCCGCATTAAACCGCCGCGCAAAACAAGCAAACCCGTGTTTGTTCAGCAATTTGGTCAAATTGCTTCGTAATGGCGGTTCACCGCTATGAACAATCGCATGCACATAACCACGTTGGAAGATCCCGTGAAATATTTTCGATTTTAAGCAGGGTCCAGTCAGAGAGGAGAAGTGTAATTGTTTATGGAGAAAGTGACTTGAAAACTTGGAAATGTCTAAGAATTTTAACAGTCTTAGAATACAAACGTTGCTCCAAACAGTATATCTCTTGGAGGGAAAACTGTGCTCGAACGAGATTTTTCCCTCTGTATTGAGATTTTCAGCTTAATGCTGAATTTTTAACGCACTTTGGCAAAAAAAACTCCAACATACAGTCTTAGAATCATAAGAGAACCGTCCATTCTTTAACTTTTCGTATCTTCGAATTTGCCGATACCAAGCGAAGCGTAGAACCGATGGACAGATAGGTCTGCGATTTCACACTCCTACAAAGTGAGATGAGTGAAAATTGCATTGTTTCTGCGTTTGTCTTTGCTTTCAGGAAATCAGCGTATCAGAAAATTTTATTGTACGCCACATTATTAAAAGTGGTGAAAAATCCTGAATACATTGATTTAAAAAAATGAATAAAATTTTTTAAATGGAATATGCAATATTCCCTCCACTCTTAGTTTCAAATATCTGAATTTTTCCTCATACTTTCCGCGGACGCGTCTCGAACGGATATTCCTGAAAATCTGCAGAAATTCAATTACGGCTTTCATCGGAATACCCCTCAGACGCGATGAATGGCCAAGCAAAAAACTTTCGGGGGAACTCTCGCCGGTATGACAGGGGCAGGGACCCGTTTTTATCTGGCTTCGGATTATGTCAGCGCACTTTTAATCACCGGAGGTCCTTTCAATTTTAATTGATTTTTAGCATTATAATCTCGGAATTATATGCTGCTGGTTCTCGCCATTCTCAGAAATTCAATTCCAGTCGACTCGACCCGAAGGGGTTTTTTCAATCATATCGCGAAAATAAAAGCTTGCCAAAGTCGAGTCGGAAACTTCCTCGGGTCGGTGACGACTTGGGAGCGCAAAAGGCAGGGTCGCGGGTATTTGCCCCGCCATTAACTAAACAAACAGCTCGGGGACTCGGACCCGGTCAAGGGGGACGAGGGATCAAAATCCCTGTCTCGGGTTTCACCCTCACCCCCGATCCCCCCCTCCGCGCCCCTCGCCGGCCCCGGAGTGTCACCCTTTCGTCCCATGTGATGGACAGGACGGACAAACATGGACCCCCTGCCCTCCGCTCCCTTCCCCTCGTTTACAGTTTATTTTAGCGGTTTGCGTCAATTAAAATCACAGGCGCTCGCATGAGAATTGAGGGGGACTCATTTTCGGCGCTTGTGCCATTATTCAGCACTGGTGGTTTATTGAGTATCGTCGCCGGCTAACAAACGAATTATCCGGAATTTTTTTTAAATCGCCGTTTTTTTTTCGAATGTCGCAACTATATAATTTTTAGGGGGTTGAGTCATCATGAATGTAAATTTTGTCCCTTCTTATTTTTCAACAGCTTTCATTTTCAGTGCTCCCTTTCCATGTCCGTCAGAAGTTCCTGAATTCGGAGCTTTTTTGTTCCAATTTCTCCCACTCCATGACCGTCAAGAGTTCCGGGACTCCTTTTAGATTTTTTCAATAGTTCTGGAAAACGCAAAGGATCCGAAACATTTTGGACATTTCAAAAGTTTCGGGAAAAACCCAGGAAAATCTCAAAGATTCCGGAATGCGGAACTTAGTCCCGAGGAATGGGAGCACTGCTCATTTATTTGTTTTCATGGCCCTGTGAAAGAATTTGGATCACTAAAATTTTGAATGTTTCTTGTGTAAACCACTTACCGTGGCAACTTACCCTCATTTTATAGCTGAAAGTACAACTTCTTGAATTTGAGGTATGAAGGCTGTTGAAATTCATCACCAAAGCGCCAGAACTCGAGAAGCGGACCTCGGCCGAAAATAATTCAAGAGCCTTGCAATAAAAGGAAAGTTCCAGGAGGGGGGAAGGTGTGTCAGTCCGTCAAACGGTGGGTCGCTGGGAAAGTCGCGAAACTCATTAAAATCGCCTCGTTTGAATTTACTCCACGTTTTGTTTGGCTTCGGCCACAGCATCTTTGCCCTATGCCCCGTTTTTTATTTTGTTCCCTCGACTCGCAATGTAATTACCTTTTCACCCCCTCGACGCGCTGGCCATAGGCAGTCGCTGCCGCCATGTTGCCTTTCAAAAGTGGGTCTCCTCTGACTTGGCGCGACGAGATGCTAAACCAATCTCTCATCAGTTTGTGAATTTCACGACGTATTTAGTTATCTTTTAATGTTTAAATATCCTTCATCAATAATTTCATTCAAGAAAACCGCAATCTGTACATCATGCATCTACGAGTCACGTTTGTAAAAGACGGAGCATGGAGAAGAGGTAGAGGCTCTGGCAAAAGATTATTTTTCGTAGCCATCACCAACATTTTTAAGCCTTATTCTAAAAAATTGTGACAGCGTTTCAAGCTATCCTGAGTTATATTCTATATGGATCGAAAAATTCTCGTAGTGAAGTAAAAAGCGCAGTCGAGATCAACTTTATCTCCGAGTTATGGTGTTTTCCTCAATCCATAAGTTCAGAAAAAAAAGAAAAAAGAAAAAAAAGAAAAAAAAGAAAAAAAAATAATGACTCATGCAACTTTAACCGCCTGCGTTCGTACGTAATTTAAACATTTTGGCACTTGTTCAGAAAAAGAGTATACAAGCTCTAACAATATCGCGTGGAAATTGTGTGTTCTGCAGTGTTTTAGCATACAGCAATAACGAATCACAGATAACGTTCAGGACGAACGATTGGAGTACAGTCGAGACCTGCAAGCTGAGAATGTAAATTGGACTGCATTTTGCAATGTGGAACTATAAACTCTGGCTCATCTGAAAAAACACTTTGCATAGCGAAACTAATGGCACATACGTTGTTTTTAAACCGGGCCGGAATTTAAAGTTCCTAATTGCAAAATGCAGTCCATACTGCAAGTCGACGAGTGGCTAGATTTGCACGGCGCACAATGGATCGAGTCAATGGGTGAGGTTGAACAAAATTTGGAAACTATAAAAGCTTTCGTTTATACAAAACTTTGAGGTTTTAAAAGTGGTTCCATTGGTTCTCTCGTGAAGTTTTCCTGTAAATTCACCCCTCAAAATTTAAAACGTGACGATTTAAACATCAATAATTGCAGTTTTAGTTAAAAACTTCATGCTCGACCTCTCTCATTGACTCGATCCACTGTGCGGCGTGGAAACGAGCGCGGAAATTTTCTCGCGAATGGATCGGAGGGATGACGGCCAACGCCTCAGGGCAACAACCACACTACCCTAAATCAAAGGCGTGCTTTCCGATACATCGATTGATCTGCCTCTTAAACCTATGGAAAAGGTCGAAACACAGGGTGTTCACTCCCTAATAATCGATTCTTTACCATAGCTTCAAATGAGGAAATATAGATAATCGATCATTCACGCCTCGCTCCTGACCCTAATCCACACCGAACGGTCATTTCGTAACGCCCTTGTCGATTATCAGTTACATCTTCCGGTGGAAAATTTGCCGCCAAATGGAGGAAAAATACAAATCCGAAAAAGGAATTGGAAAGATCGAGCACCATTTCCCTACGGCTGCACAAGACGGATTTTTTAAATGTGTGGGGTTGGTTATTTTTGGGCTTTTTTTTGTCAACTTCTGAAGGAGCCTTCATCGAAAAATTTGGGCGATGATGTAGCTCTGTTTAATAGCTATCCGCCCCCTCTGGAGTCATCAAATCAGCCTTTGATAATGAAGCATCATGCGGAATGAAAGAGTATTTTTCAGCTTTTGAAACTCACTTCTCGCCAAATGTTTAAAAATATAATTGTTCGCTAAGAATGTACAAAAATTGAAGTAATTTTAAAAAAAAATAGCTTTTCACCACTAGTGGCTGAAACTGTAATTCATCGGAATAAGGGGAGGGGGGTCTGATGATTCTTCTCTCGGCCATTATATCGGGGCTGTCTAAATATTATCTATTCTGAGAAACAAGAAGTGGTAAAAATTACAAGAGGTTTGTTCTTGTGTGAGGGTGACGCCGCTTTTTCAGGGGTCCCTGAAAAATGTCCCACCCCACAAAGTTTCGCATTTTTGCCAGCGAGAGCCGCATATTGGTTTAAGCTTGCTGCGATCAAATTCTCGCGAGGGCAGCGTCGCATTTCCAAGTTAAAATCATCTTAATTTCTTCGTTCGATGTCGTGGAATATCTCTAATCGCCCTGTCCAATGGCAACGTCGCGGAGGCCTCCTTGCCGCAAGCCCGATCTTTCCAAACGAAAGCTATAAATTCGCGGCGGCGTTAGTACCGCGACCGCACATCCCCCCACCCCTTCACGGATAACCCACCCCCAAAAACCACCAGTACATTGTAATTACTCCGGCCCCGGAGGCAGTATCCGACGGAAATTGGAGGCTTCCTCCCCCCGCCCACCACCACCCCCAACTTCCTCCTTATTCAAGTTTCGTTGAAGCGCTCGACACACAAAGCCATCCTCTATCTTCCACCCTTGTTCCACACGCACACACTCGCAGCCCACAGCTCGTTAACGTGCTTTTAAACGCTCACTCGCTCGCGGAGTCGTGTAAATTGCACTAACACACGGCACACGCGGCACGCGTTCATTTATCCGTTTTTATTTGTTCCCGAGCCGGAGACGTGGGAGTGGAAGGGGAATAGAAACAATTCTACTCGATCGATGGTGAGTTAGGTGAATTTTATCGATGGCCAGTTTTGAAGGCGAGGGTGGTTTGATCGTCGCGGCCGCAAAGTGATTTAAAATATACTCGTCCAGGAGTTTCCTTTAAGTATTCGTCGAATCAACTTTCGTTATCGAAGTCCATGCCGTGAATTGAAATTCAGGATCATGTTGCTCGTTTTCCATCGTTGCAGAATTTTAGTTTACATTCTATTTTGAGAGCTCTGTTGAACGTAAAACTTGTACCTAGATTTTGTAATTGAGAATATAGTGTCATCTTGAATAGTACTGTATATGGACTGCTTTCACATTTTCAATCCACGCAGGATCGATAAACATGACAACACTCACTGGAAAAAAAACACATTGGATCTAGAGTCCAGACTCTTGAAAACATTGACAAGAAAAAATACTGTTGATTCAATCAGATTTTTGCTTAAATCAAAAGGAAGTCCGCTCAAATTAAGAGGCTTGGTTCTTGATTTAAGCAAAAATCTGATTGAATCAAGAGTATTTTTCCTTGTCGATGTTTTTAAGAGTCTGGACTCTAGATCCAATGTGTTTTTTTTTCCAGTGCTCATCTTCAGTCGGTAATATTAATATTTTAGGCACCGAAACCGATTTCTAAAAGGTCTGCCGTCTTTCTGTATGTGACTTTCTTTTTACACGCCATAACTTTGATTAATATTAACGAGCATTCCTTTCCTTTCTGTTTCAGGTAAAAAAGCTGGACCTTATCCTTGTAAAAATCGGATTGCGAATGTATGTCAAACGCGGTATGTAATCTCCTGATAAGGCTGTATAGCTTGATACTCGTTGAGTATGTGCGCTTCGTTTGGAACAGAACTTTCAGTAGCCGCGGTTGATCAGGAAGTCATCCATAGTTGTTTAAAAAGAGAAAATCATAAGGAGTCATGAAAATGTGTTTAAACGCTACAGAAAATTGAGAAAATTTCAGGATCAATGGAGCAGGAGAATCTTCGTCGATGAGACGGCTAGCACTTTTTCGAAAAGAAAATAAGAAAGAAAACCAGATTCGGAGCAATCGTAGAAGATTCCTCTGTTGATGTTTTTAAAAGTCGCGAAAGAACCCCTTATTGATGGACCTGAATGGCTCCTAGTTTTCGAGGCAATTCTACCTCTGACCCTCTCCGCGAAAGTGTGATAGCTCTCTCTGAACTTGGCTACGAGAAAAAGAGCTTCGTCGGAACATATCACTTCCATTCAGCTTGCTTTTTAATGGGCCATAAACGAATCATACCGACACTGAAACTCCTCACCAGCACCCAGTCAATGGCCGCCGTGGCCTGTGGCTCTGCTGGTGAAAGAAAGAGAAGAGATGGGAGATACGGGGAGAGCCAAAGACAGAGAGAGACAGAAAAGGGGGTCAGAAGGAATTTATGTAATGGCTGGCTGGACGCATCACAACACCCACGTGTTTTTCTTTCAATGTAGAAGTGAGTTTTCTCATTTGAATCTATCAGGGAATGGACCCCATGGCTTACCATTTTGAGTCAAGTTGATTTGCATACACAGAGTGTTAGTCTCCGATGGTCCAACTATAAAACCATGCAATTTCTTTTGGGCGATTGAAAATCGTCCGTCATCTAGAAACTAGAAGCTTATTGAGAGCTTGTAAAATCCTAGAATGTCTTTCGTTTTGAAAGTTTTCTAGAGCTTAAAATCTCTCTCATTGAATCTTATCCATAAATAATTGTTTCGGCGCGCATTATATCAAATATTTTAAAGAAAAATAATTCCTCGTTTGTTTGGGGTATTTTTGCAACGGACATCTCTGATTTTTGAAGGACACGTCCAGGAAACTCACGATAAATTATAAATGCCCACTTTCCCCCGCTTTATTTCCACAGCTTTTACAAAACTCCTTCTATTTTTCAAGTAGATGAAACACTTTAAATTCTTTAACGACAAGCTCCTCGAGATTTCGCTCCCAGAATTAAAAATATTGTCTGGAGAAAAAGGAAGAAAAACAGAGGTCATTGAACAGTAAGTACAAAAACAAACCAACCGTCGTTCAAACAAACCATTGAAAATTCTCTGAGAACGACTTCAATGGGCCCTCGAGCCTTGACAGTCCTTGATTTCTCTTCTTTGACTTTTCTTGCGCCCCCCGTTTATGCCCTGACCTAATTTCTCTCCTCAGCTTTCATTAACTTCGGAGCCAAAGTGACGGTCCCAGGTTCCCTTTTAACTATCTTCCCACCTTGCCAGAGACGTTGGAGACAATATCCCGGACGGGAAACGCGAAGAGAAGAAAAAAAGAAAACCAGTCGGTGAGGGGNGGCTGGGGAAGATGCAAGTGAGATTACCGGGCGTTAAGTCTCCGGTAAGTAAATAAACAAGGAGGCAAACAATACCCGTGCCCCACCGGCCCGACACCCACTTAAAGAGCCATTAACGCCTGGAGCTGCGAATGCACGGAAACAAAATACCTTTTTATCAGCGTTTAAAAAACGCTTTACGGCCCCAATAAAACGTCGAAGCGAAATTAATTGAATGTTGTACACGCCGTAGTGGAGGCGGGCGGGTAATAAATAATAAGGTTCGGGGCGGGGGTGGGTGGGAGTGAGGACTCTTGGTGGAGTGCAGTAAAATATGTCGCCGCCAGCAGCGCGGATGTGCGAAGAGAGCTTTCAGGGCTCCTCGCGCAAGTTCACTGATCCCCATCCGCCTACGTGTGCAGTGGTTTTTGCCACTGTGGATGATTTTCGCCTTCGTCGTGGAGGCAGCAGTGGTGCTGATGCCAGAGGGAGGGTATCGAGGTGGGTGTAGGAAAGCCTCCTCTCATCTGGATTACATTTTGCAATAAGGAACCACTATTTCTGGTCTATTTTAGAAACAGCATACATGCCATTGGTTTCCCTATGAAGATATATGCTTTCATGGGAGAGCCAGAGATAGTGGTTCCTTATTGCAAAATGTAATCCATTTATCGTGTGTGGAAATGTGATCGATGAAAAGGGAGACAAGCCAAAATGAAGAGACAATAAGGAAAAAGTACAGCATATATCAACAGTTGGTATTTAGTGTTGTTATTTTTCTTTTTTTTAGTTTATTGTAAATTTTTGTTGAGATCCTTGTTTTTCCGAATTTTTCAACGTTCGACAGTGGGGAGCAACTCAATTTTCATTCACGCTTTAAAATCTCCGCCACTTAGATCACGATAAAAAAGTTTTCCTTAAACGGGTATGATCGTAGTGAGAAATATAATTTTACTCTAGTAGCAACAATTTTTGCTTTTAATCAAGGAAGACGGAGGAGCAATCTCGTGTATACGTAGATAAATCGTTGCATAGGCAACTAAACTAACTGCGAGACAAAGCGTAGAGTATCGTGGAAAATTGAAGGCGTTCCAATCCGAGATAGTGACTTTAAAGGTGATTACCAACTAAACCTTTCGTTATGCCGATATGTATCATTACTGTTCGTTGAAACAACATGTGAGGCACTTGTAAATTGCCGGAGATCGCTAATTCCATGCGACTAATTCATATTATCGTTAAAACAAATGCCTTGCTTTATCTGAGGGATTTTTTTTTATTGATCGGCAGGGAGTCTGAGGTTAGAAGGGTTTTATTACCTTAACAGGGTAAGGCTAAATGTACCCCTTTGTAATTTAGGGAAAGCGCATAATCGTTAGGCAATTGCCCGATGCTTTCCGAAGCGTTTCAACGTCAATCGGGCGAATGTCGGCATGGAGGCAGGCGTGAATCCCCGATACTTCCCCCCGAATTCCGACATTTTCCTCCCCCCGCGGGAAAGAGGGTAATAAAGGTGAAACAGCCTTGTTTACTGTTGGTAGCCAAAGCTCAGACGTGGAGCAGAAGGGGGGGGGGGTTGGAAAGGCGCGGAGTTTATGAAATTGCCCGGAGCACAACAAGGTACTCTCCTCTCCCGAAAAGACACAAAAGTACCCGCGTAATGTACTTTATTATCCGGAATTATTTTTGTTCCTGTTCAGTTGGCTCCCCGTCCCCCATCCCTCACGCGACCGCGGGTTTTCGCCCCTCCCCGACCCTCTCGCCCATCTCACTCGCAGACTTTTCCGTCTCGACTCGTACCTCTCAAGTCTCCGGTTACATAATTTAATATATTTACTCGTTTTATTTCATTTTCTATCACCTGCTTTATTATTTTTTCTGCCATTTCCGCGGGTTTCTTTTCTTTTATTATTATTTTTTTTATTATTAACTTTCGCTCCCCCTCTCCGGCCGGAGACTCTCGCGTCAATATGCTTTGGCGAAATTTTCAACCATTCGCTTTTACTCCGTTTAGAAAGTCGTAAGCCACATTATGCGAATAATTGTGGGCGCTGGAGCAAGTCCGTGGAAGGTAAAATGGCAAGTGCTCCAAGGCCGCGGCAGGACGGTATAGTAATCAGAAGTTGCGGAGCTATGTCTTACGTTGCCCAATTTTCTTTCATATTTGATTTTCTCCCATGAAAATACTTTTGTGAAAATGTGCTTCATTATTCAGAGGTCTTTCGAAGAAAAAACTCTCGGCATTATGTTACCGAGTCGTTTTTTCGTACAAAAATTAAACTTGAGAAGGACTAACAATAAGATATACGTGAAGTGCAGTTAGGCTAATTTTCATCAAATTTGGGATAGAGTTAGAAATGTTCGCAGAAATTAGTTTTTTCAAGTTACTTTGTTTCAATTTGAAGGAGCCCTCTTTTTGTCGAGTCTTTTTGCGAGGTTTTCCAGCGATAATGACAATGTCAACCTTATCGCTGTAAAATTAATGAAGAAGAAGTAGAAAGAAAAAACAGGGATTCTAAGAGTAATTGACGATAAAATGCGGAACTTAACAAATAAATTTCCCATGACAGCAATCCTCATAACAATCAAAGAAAAGCGAATAGAGCCCGATTTCGAATTTCGATGAGCGTCAGATGAAAAAAAATTATTCCTTCGTTTTATTCTTGAACTTCCAGTACAGTAATTACATTCACTACTCGGCCTTCGCTTGGATTCTACGATATTCATTTCCAGCAACCTGGCATCCCTTTTGTCGTCAGGATACGAGCTTTTCATCGAAGCTTGGCCCTCGATCGGGAGTTGGTGGGAGTACAGGTGGAAAGGTTTAAAGCCTGGCCGCCCGAAGGTTCACCTGAAGAATTGCCGATTCTCCGATTGACTGCACAGCCCTACCTTTCCTCCCTCCGCGCCCTCTCGCCCCCCTCTCTTTACGCCACGGAGACTCTTGGTGGTACCGGTAAGGTAGGGATCAGCAGTGCGAAATTAATCGGATTCCGGGCCTCCAACTCCGTCTGCCTCGAGGATCCGACATCCGAGATGGCGAAAATCAATGTCGACACTAGCTTTACTCATCGTCGGTCAAGTCGCCGTCTCTCCTACGCAAGGGCGTATCTCCATTTCCATTTGAGCCGTGGAAGGCATAGAGTTATACGGAAAACAGGACTCACGTGGAAATCGAGATCCGACCTTGAGTCAGAGGAGCAACGAAATAGATGTCTCTAATGCTCTCCTATTATGAATCGTACAGGGTGTCTACAAGTCCGGAAAGTACGGAAATAGTACTGATTTTTAAGGGCGGTCCGGAAGTACTGAAAAAGTGCGGCAATTCCATTAGAGGGTCCGGAATTTTTTCATTTTTTCGTAATTTTTTTCGAAATTTGAGCGAGGAATTCAAACTTTTGAAAAATTCAAATTTTGTCGAATGGAGGTACTGAACAAGTACTGAATTTTTCTGTTGAGGAGGTACTGAATTTCTCGAAATCGTACTGAAATAGTACTGTAAAAGTACTGATTTTTGGCCAGTCTGTTTTAGTAGACACCCTGGTCGTATCTAAATCAATGTTAACTTCAGAATTTGCTCCCACAAACGAGAATTTGCGCCCAAATTTCGTATTGCTTCACCTGAAGTGCTTAAAGAGCTGATTTCAGAGTATTTTTTTATAATTTTTTATGATGTGGGAAACAGTATAAAAATAGATCCAAGAGTGAGACAATTCACCGTCTAGTACAGAGGTCGTTTGGCAGCATCTCACGTGGTTTTTAGCAGATTCGATCATTTTGTCATATCTTCTCTAATTATTGTTCAAGTTATGATCCAAGAGTATACTCGTGTCCAGTTCACTCACAATCAGTACTTTTTACTTGAACTTGAAATTCGTCAAATTTCAGACAACTGCAAATTCCTCATTGGCTGCAATCGTCACTTTTAATGGAAAAAAAATGGTTTTATTAAAATCCCCAAATCCCCATTCAATCCAATATGAGGTATTGCTGAAAATTACTGATTGAGAAAATAAGGCATGTAAACTTTCTACAAAAATTGCCTGATCCAAAACTTCATCGTAATACAAGAGTTTTATTAAGTGAGCCTTCTTCAAATATTCATCATTAAATATTTGAAGAATGAAAGTACTTTAATGAAATTTTTTCACAGTCCACCTATTCTTGATGTTTGGGATGAATTGTATTACAACCTTCTCCTCATCAACTATAAAGCTTCCGATGTGGAGAGTCAACGCGATCAAATCAACGTTTCAGCGAGACTGAAAACGCCTTCAATAACTCACGACGCAACAGTACATGCACATTACTGAAAACGCCTCTGTTTTCTCCCAACAAGCGTCCGTTTTCGTAAGTAAATACAAGCAGGCGCCCCTTTTCCTTCCCAAGTGATCAAATATAGTATAGAATTTCTCATTTCTGACCTACTTTTCCCTTAATCGAATATTTGTACATCTAAAAGATGATCCTCTAGCGATCCAGCCCAAAAAGATTAGAATATGTTATCGATTCGGAGTCCGTTTGATGATATTCATGTTCTATTTTTCAACCTAACTTAAAATTAAAGTAAAGACACCCGTTGGTACGCAACACAAGTCGAATTCGTCAAATTAATTGTAAAAAATGGGTATAAAGAAAAATTTGCGTTTACAACAAGAAGCTATCCGGGTAAGCGAGTTCTCCTTTTCTTTTTTACAAAATGTTTACCATTATTAAACCAAATTTCAAGCCCATACTCTATTTTTATAGGTATGCTTTGATAATTGCGGTTTCAGGACATTTTGTCAACGATTCTTTGTCCGCGCACCTTTTTTGTCCAGTAGTTTACGCCCACACGTAAAATAAGCAACAGTGACTTGGTCCAAGCGTTATATTTTAGTCGGCATGTAAAATTATCTTGACAATATGGAAATGAGAAATTGAGAGAGAAGGAGGTGTTGTTATGGTTGCTCATTTTCTAAATGAAATGTTATTACTTTTTCCTTTTGAATCATCTTTTTAAATTGTCATTGATGAATATTTGGTTTTATTTCTGTCCTTAAAATATTGAAAGTACAATATACCTTATATAGTTACTCTTTTTTTATTTTTTTTTATTTTTTCTTCACGAAATTATTACTTCATTTTGAAAACATTTATACTTTTAAAACGTGACAAATATTTGTAAAACCTTTTCCAAGCGACATTAATCTCAATGAGCCGCAGCTGTGCCGACAGAAACTGCAAATATTAATAAAAGAGGAAAAAAAACCAAGAAGCACGCAATCTTTAGTTTTAACCCATCGGTACATCGATCTTTTAGAGTCAAATACGTCACATTTTGAGCGTTTCGTTGCGCTTACACCTCGCTGCAGCACAATGAAAGCACAAAATGTAAAAGAAAAAATTAAAGTGCCTTGGAAATCATTAAAGACACGGAACCACCAATATTTAAAAAACACACATATTATATTGTTATTTTCCTTTGATAAATTGATACATATATTTTCCTCCATCAATTTAAATGAGAATAATCAATGCATAGTTTGCTAAAATTTCAAAATCATGAGTTAATAAACGCTGACTATGCGAGTATATAAATATTAAAGCCTAACAGAGCGGAGCGGCGTGCTGCCAGCGCGAGAGGCTCACTGGCGCCTACAAACCTAAGTGGATGCTTCACGCATTGCACAATGCTTGAAGTATCCACTTAGGTTTGTAGGCACCAATGCGCGTTTCGCGCTGGCCGCCCACCCGCCGTGCGGCGGCGCCTGAAGCAACTTTTTCACAACAGAGGTGTTGCACGGACAAAAAATCGTTGACGAAATGTCCTATAACGGATAATTGCAAAAATGGTTACCCACGGTTGAAGTTGATAATCTTTATTGACTGGCTGTAGCCTACGACCGGTGTTTAGATTTTTGTGGGTTTCTGGATTTCGATAAACCATCTCTTCGCATGTCTCCTCATCCCTTGATTCCTAGGGCGACTGATCGAGTAACTGTGCTGCAAAGTAATTAATTATATACTGTGTCAGCTCTCACTCCGTCGGTTCGGCACTTAGCCCGCTTGCTCCTCAGAATTGACGGAGGTTCAACATACAAACAGCTGAGGAAGGAGCAAGGCCCTTTTAAACTATTCGTCTCAGGTGAATTAATAAGCTTTGAATTTATTTATCAAAGGTTCTCTTAATGTATTGATTTGCACCGTACTTCGAGTGGTTTTGAAAGGGGTTTCCATCGGTTTGGAGCTCCGATTGTGAGACAGGATGCCTTGACTCTTCATTGGATGAAAGATTGAATTTAATGCTATGTTTATTACTCAATTAGTAATCGTCTTGAAAAATACATCTCTGATAATCACCAAAATCATCCACCTCTCACTATTCGTGGATTTTGACCGCCTACAAGTAATCAGAATCTTGTGGCAAATTTCCCTATTTTTCATGTGACTTCAATTTTCGTCTTAAACAAAAATTGAGGAAGAGAAATACTTAATTTTAGACTTATATCGAGGCCCAATCTATTGAGTGAATCTTAATCTTGGCGTTTAGAATTTGCAAACTTACATCTGGCAAATAACTTCAGCACCACGCTAAATTCTACCAGAATTCAGCTCAAATTCATAACACCCTCCACCCCTTCAAAAAGAATTGAAGCATACTCATTTTAAACCCTGTATCCTACCTTATTTGCCGAGCATTGTGACAAAGTGACGTGATTCAAGCAGAAAAAACTCTTTGAATTGCTCGAATTTGCTGTCTAGAAGTTTCTCTCTCGAATCAAAAATAAAATCGCTTAAATTGAGCAGGTTTTGGCTTAATACAAGCCATTTGCGGCCTTCCTCTTGATAAAATCATTGTTTCCTCTCGAATATTCTTGGCGGAAAATTCAAGGATGATTCTGCTTAACTCAAGTTCTTTTATTCCAGTGAGCTGTACATGTTTAATTTGATCAATTCAGCCATAAACCCCCCTCCCTCAGGCTCTTATTAAAAAAAGAATGACGGAGCTTTTAAGTATATTTGCTTCGGACACGGATCGTTTAACTGAGAGAGTGGAAGTTGAAACATCGGGGGCAAAAGTCAGTGACAGCCCAATTTTCCAGCGCGTAGACCAGCATGAGTTTTCATGGCTTAGGCGAGCACTCCTTTGAAGAGGGTAAAAATATACTTTTGAACGAAATTTTGAGTCGCATGGTGATGAATGGACGCACTCTGCCGAAAAACGCGGTGGGCTGAGGGTAGGGCGATCGGGGAAGTTCTCGGACTAGCGTTGAATGGCCCAGGATTGTCGTGGTACAGGGCCCCCGCATCGTTAAATTGAGAAGTTTCGGACTTTGAGAAGCTATAGACTTGTTGAGCTCGGACACAAGAGTTTAGAACACCGCTGTCAGCTTTTTCATAAAATCCTACTATGTTCGATAAATAACCCTGGCTCCGGAAGTTTTCAAGCTCATCCCAGTGTTGTTTATTTTGCAGTATGTGAAATCACTCTGGTTTAAAATAGTTTGATTCCTTTAATGATACTGTGAGGATACTTCGTGAAGATTTGAGGCATTGGGTGTAGAAAGGACATTTACCGGTTGCGGTGTCTCGAAATCGTCACTGCTAATTTATATTTTAGAGAGGAAACTATTTAGGGAATTTTTTTAAACTTTTCCTTTTCAGCATCATAAAATCATGAAGAAAATTCAGTAAAAGCTTCAACGAATTTCATACAATTTGCTTTAATCGCAATGGATGAAACGATACAGCGAAGATTCTTAGACATAAAAAATAAAGGAATGTCCTCTCTGCACCCAGCGCTTTATTTACGCGCCGCTGCACTGCTGACTGGGGTTTTAAATGATGCAACTATTCGAGCTCCACGGTCACGCTAGGAAGTATCTTCTCATTTGAAGGCGTTTTTTATGCGTCGTTACTTTTCATCAAACCATTACGCGAAGCAACGTTTTTCTTGCTGCTCTTCGCTGCCATACTCTTGATTGGGCTTCGAAATGATGCAATTGTTCGACATATCAGGTCACACGCCGCGCGCCGCACAGTGGATGATCGAGTCAATAGGAGAGATCGGACACAATTTGGAAACTTTAAACTCCTTAACTCCATTTATACAAATTTTTGAGGTTTGAAAAGTGGTTTCATTGGTTTCCTCGTGCAATTCCCTTCTAGAAGCACTCTCAAAAATTTAAACTGTGACAAAATAAACGTCAAAATTTGCAGTTTTAGTCAAAATTTTCATGTCCGACCAGTCCTATTGACTCGATCCACTGTGCTCCGTCTTCGAGTATGCCTCTCGTTATTAACAAAAAGCGCCAACAAAATTGCTTTCTTTTTGATGAGAGACACGAAAAAAACCTCTGTGAATTCGTGAATTATATCAAGTATCTTTAAGATACTTTGAGGCATGGGGCATCCGGCTGTAGAGTCTTCGGTCCATCGTTCGATGAAGACTCTAAAACGACGAAGCAGATAGCCACAACCTCTCCGGAGTAGACTCCATCAAAATCGAACCCGAAAAGTCTCCAAGGTGGGCCTTTGAGGGTTGAGACTCGGAGGAAAGTACTTGACTGGAGAAGAACAGCTTTAAAGTGTAATTAAGTTAATGAAGATGGAAAAACTTGGGAGAGACGAGGGAAGTCGCAATCGTTGCGATATTTCTCGGGCGCGGCAAAGGCGTTTGGCGGGAGGCATCGTCCCCTGACAGGCGTTATCGTAAGTGGCGCACGGCCCGGGAAAGTTGATTAACATGTTCCCGGCTCGGTGCGATGCGTGTGTTGCCGGGATAATAGCCTCCCCGTGCCCTCGCATTGGAACTTCGTTAGCGGCTCTTTGTCTTGCCTTCATCGAGAGCTAAAAGCACGCTGAATTAATCGTTTGTTCACTTGTTTATGCGCGGATCCACCTCCTCCGTGCCGTAAATACAATTCTCAAAATGTGGCGGGTACGTTGGGTAAAAACTAGCATAGTAATATAGCCAATAAATTGTTTTGAATACCATCGAATTTTTAAAATGTTACAGTTCGTCGTTTCCCCGTCTGAAGGCTCGTAACTCCATTCCAAGATCGCTAAATTGACTCAAACAATTCCATTTTTTTTTACGAAAATTTAACCGTGCAATCGTTGTCGAAATTAATTCTGATTTTCGCAAGAGATCAGAAGAGAAATTAGTTTCATTCAGCTAGAAATGTCCAGGATCCACCCGGTAAAAATGTAATTTGGCGACATTGAGATGCGGTTACCTTTTTTCATTACGAATTAAGTTGCTACCCTCAGACATACCGTAAGTTAAGGTTGTGTTATCAAGGTTTCCCCCAATTTTTCCTTTTTCTTGTAGGGCTCCCGATCACCGAAAATGAAACAAAGGTTGTTTCAACTTCCATGTAGCTTATCATCTTGCACAATTTTAAATATGAAGGAGCGCCTACTTTTATCTCTCCTCTTGTAAGTGTTCGCACCTGATGAAAATACGAAAAATACGGTGGATTTGTCTCTGTTTTTAAAAGATTTAACGAGCAGCAGTAATTTACCTTTAATTCTCGTCAAGGTCTGTGATTTTACTCTTGTTTTTCCATCAGTGCGCGTTAAAACTATTTAATCATCCAGTGGACCAAAACCTCTGATAAGTTTTATTCGTTTCATTTAATTTATCATCTTCATGCGTGTTAATTTATTTTTTGATAATGAAGGAGATACAAAGGCAGATCCAGGACTGTTTTTAAACCGGATAAAATCCGAGGGGCGATACAATTGATAATTTTTCATGTTTGTCTTCAATTATTCCAGTAACTTTGCTGGATTAATAATATTAATTATTAATAATATTCGTAAACCGCTTTTGCTGTATTTCCATCTACTGCCGAGCGTGCCCCCCCCCCCTCTTTTCACTTTTATTTTGGAGGTGCGTTTCTGTGATTTTAAGAGAGTGGCTGAAAGCGTGCGTAAACCACAATCGAAACATGTTCCCGCAAGGAAGGTCAAGAAGGTGTAAGATCGCCCTTCGAGGAGAAGGAAAACAGGAGTACGTGTCCATGTGAAAGGATTCCCGGAGCAAAAATGCCGACGAAGAGCGCCGCGGACGGACTAGATAAGACACTCACTTTTAATTACGCCACAACCCCCCTGTCCCTTCCCCGTGGTCCCCTAAAAAACCCCCCTCGTCGGTCCCGGGTCGGAGACTTGGAGCACGTCCCTGCCCCTGTCGCGGGGTCCCCCGTTCATATTTCATGTCGCTTCATTAAAAGCAACAATGTACCCTCCCCTGTCCCTGTCTTTGCTCGCACGCAGCTTAAGTGAGGCTCCGTCTAATATATCCCCCTAATTAGCACGAGTTATCAGCATCGGCGTCAAGAACCCCCCCCTCCCCTCTGTATAGCCCCTCTCCCCGCGGAACCGCAGCTTGAAAGCTTCGGGTGAAAGTGAGTCTGAAAGCCGTCGTTGCCTTTTCTGCGGTTTCGACCCCCGAATCTTGGGGGTGGCGCGCGGCGATGAGGCGTCGCGGGAAGTGTTTTGCGCTGTAAGCCCTTGTGAGTTGTGAAACTGACGCTCGCAAAGGGAGGAATGCTTTACTGTGGATCTTATTTTTGCGACTTGAGAAAAATGTGTGAGAACAATTCTTTGCGTGCACGCAACACGCTCAGGGCTACCTCTATTTCCCCTCCTTTTTTTTTTTTGAAAAAAAAAAATCCCCATTTCCATTCCTTTTTTCCCCCCTTGCTCACACTTCACTTTTGGGCACCAAAGATAAAGTCTGAATTTTCAAATCCTGATATTCCTTCTCCCCTGGACAGTGGACCTACCTATAATTCTTGGTTTATGTTTACTACTTGATTCATGCTGAAATAAGCCACTGATCTACGTATGACGAGTTTCTAATTCAGTCTTGCAGCAACTAGCTCCTACATTTAGGGGATGATTGTTAAGGTGAACCAGGACAGAGTACAAGTAGTTTTCTGTAAGTTTCAATTTTATTTTTGGAACCAAGGAATATAGGAGTCAAAATATCTGTACCAAGACCAATCAACATGGGTCAGTCATTCCCGTTTTCGAGGCCCTTACTACGCATGTGTCGACGGGAACATAAATTAAACTTATTCCTTATGAGATCATTTCGGAATGAGCCAAATCTACGTTACGGTAGGGCAAGGTAGAGGATCTCAAGGAGATTCGAAATGACGGACTTGTGTATGGATTAGTCTTGATCAGTACGTTTATCACAAAAACTCTGACTGAACCAGTGAAAATATGTATATATTTTTTCTTAAAAACTGCCATTACTGCACTCCTCCCGTGGCACTACATTCTAGATCCCAGATCTAATTATCTTTTGCGCCCAGCAAAATTTTTTCTCATGATCTTGCAGAGCACAGATCCATAAAAATAGAGAAAGAAACAGTAGTGGGTGATTATTCTGGTTCCGCTCGGATGAAAGATTTGCGCAATGCGCGCACAAGATTTTCATCGGGCGATGAGGTAGCTGGAAAGCAACCCAAAGAGGATCTGTTTCAAACTCCATCGCCGAAGTACACAGAGTTCCTTTTTCAGGCAAGGATTCATTGGAGTTGTCTCGAGTCAAAACAAGCGCCTCTAACTTGTTGTTACGGCGCGGCGCCAACTCCCGCGAGTCGGTTGCCTTTGAGTTTTTATCAAATTTACCCGGATTCGGAGATAACTACACCAGAACAACTTCCTTTCAGCTCCGAGTAAGTGCTCCAAAGCTCGCAACTTCGGATTTGTTTCGCATCGAAATTGTCAAACGAGACTTCTCAATTGAATCAGACCCCGACGAAAATTAACCTGTGTCCCGCGACCCTCGCGCCCTGCAACGTTGCCTAAGGTTCCTTGTATCTCTGGGTTTGGGTAAACATTTTATGTATGGCGTTTCGGACCTCCACGTGCCCTTTTCTATCCAATTACTTATACCATTTTCATGAGAAAACCGTTTTTTTCCAAATTAAACTATGCTATGATGCTACATTTTACATTGATGTGTTCTGGTCCAGCGTCATCAACCGGCGAGAAAATTGGCGTTTTCTGATGAATTTTAATGTCACCTCGCGTTAATTTTGGGCGCTTCTGGGTACCAGATGCGCCCTTTCCAGCCGTTCGACTCCCCCGATGTAACATGTACTATACTACATACCGTTTTGCCTTATGGGTAATGACGCCATTCTGGTACACCCGGGAAAATTTGATTTTTTTCTGCATCTGGTATTCGTAAAAGTTTTCGTGAAATGTTTTGCTTTTAAGCATAACAATCTCGCACGGACGTACTACCTGGTTAAACTATTTTGGGGCTTCGTTATGCTTAAATGCCTCATATTCGAGGTTGCAGTTTCAGATTGATTCGAAAAAATCACGAACAGTCACGTGATCTCTTCATTTTAGTGACGTATTACTGTGCTATTTTGTGATTGGTTCATTTTCTCGGCGCAGCATCGTCAAGCGACAGCTGTTTGCGGCTCTGGGTTGAAGGTTTAAGGTTATATCAGAGAGAATAGAAAGTTAGAGGCCCGACTCGATGCTAGGTAATTGAAACAGATGCGCTCGCAGCGCGCTCGCTGGCAACGTACGCAACTACTATTTTTCATTGTTTTCCAGAGACTAGCGGCGGGTATGTTGCAGCCGGACCACCTTCACGTAGGCAATTTGTTATACATCGTCCGTCCGCAATACTCTCGCTTGGCCGTATGAAAACGTTCCTCGCATGCGCAGTGTTAAAGAAGCGCCCTCCAACGCTTTGGCGTTGGAACTGCTTGTTTTCATCTTTTTTCACAAAATGGAGAATTTCCACACACAAATTTTATCGCTTCGGCTGAGAGTGCTTAATGAGCTGAGTTCGCAGTATTTTTCATAATTTTTTCTGCAATTGTAAATTGTAAGTAATAGAATTGTAGATAGATGGATAAATAGATAGTCATAAGGCGGCACATTAAATGTGCCGTTTTGTGACGTCATATGGCGGAATTTTCCATTTAAACACATGTAATCCAGCAGATTAGGTTATTTTGTCACATTTCCTCCAATAATCGTTCAATCTGAAAACCAAGGATATCCTCGTGCTCAGTGGACGTATTTCTGCTAAAAGGAACTACGGCTCACGCAAACCCTATGCACATAGTTCCTTTTAGCCGAAGTACGTCCGGTCATCTTAGCAGTTTGATTTTAAACTTGAAATTGAAATTTGCAAAATTTCAGACACCTGGAATTCCCCCACACTGAAAATAAATTCTCGGCGTTTTTACCAAGGTCCATTGGTACCTTTAGCATCTCACTTTTTTTTACCAATTATTGGTAGTTTTACTAAGACAGACTGGTAAGCTTACCTAAAAACCGGTATTTTTACTGGTTTTTTCAGGTAAGAATACCACTTTTATTGGTAATCAATTCCCGGTAACTTTGCCATTTTATCTCGGTAATTCTACCACAGTCGATAAAAAATATTGGCGTTTTTCCCAAGGTCCAGTAAAATTACCAATTCCATAAATGGTAATTTTACTAAGAAAAAATTGGGATCAAATAGAACCCTGAATTCTGGGCAATTTTACCCTTTTCTTAGTAAATACACAGAAATTTTTTGTTCAGTGCAGTGGCGCGGAGCGCCAATTCCACCGTCCTGTAACGCAATCCCAGAGCATTGCTTATTTTATGACCGGCCTCTTAGCTTTTAGAACATGGGTATCGCCCTCCAGTTTTTCCCTCTTTGCTTGGCAACTGTCGAAAAGTCGGCGTGTGCCCAACGTCGCGTCACTGCGTGTGGCGGCTCACCACGCGAGAATGCGCGAGACACGCGTGTCGTGGTTTTCGTGCGTGAGTGTCGCGTCGCGTCGCGAGGCATTGACGCACACTTGATAAGAAAGGAACGTGTGGAACACCTCGACTTCCGGAACAAGGTCCCCCCTCCAACGCCCAGAACAATGAGTTAATCCCTTCCGATTCGATTTATTCCCGTCTCTCGCGGCCGAAGTTTTTTTTCGTCTCGCGCGCCTTTGGATCGTTCGGGTGTCATCGCTCGAATTCTAGCACCGTTCGTCGCTTCTCGGATATTCCACCTTATTTCTGTCTTTGATTATATATCTTCTCAGCTTTTAGTTAGAAGTTTGGTCACGTCAGGTCAGGCCACAGAAATCTAACAATGAGTTCAATCGTCATTGGAGCAGGGTGTCAGCAAGTCCGGAAAGTCCGTATATACAGGGTGTCTCACGAAAAACGAGCCACCTTGAATATCTGCCGAACGCATCGGAATTTCGAAAAACGGTAAAAGACGTGTTCGTTTATATCGAGGGGGACACCTTTTGGCGTATTCGACACTTTCCCAAACCGCGGGAGGGGCGCGGGGCGGGGGGTGCCCCACCCGTAAGTCGAAATTTTCAAATGGCACCCCTACTTTTTTATTTCAGAAATCATTTCTACGCAAAAAAACAAGCCACCCTGTCCAAACCGAATGTAAATCGGACAATTTTTCAGTGATTGACAGAGTTTGAAACATTTTTTTCATGCTCTTTTCAAAAATTTCCCACGCCCAATGGAATTGCTGTGTCAAACCAAACTCTCCGCCAAAAAAATTCTTAAACATTGCACTTTCGATAAAAAAAAAAAAAATAAATAAAATCTGCTCTACTCGAAATCTGGGACACGCGGAGCCCTTCTTTGCGACATAAAAATTCGTTATACCGAACGTTTCCGAGGGGCGCTCATCGGGAGGGAGTAGTAAGTTTTAGACAAGAATNTTGTTTTTCTACTTAACTGCTTCTTCATGGACACGGTTTCTTATGCTTCAGAAAAAAGATTAATAATTCTTGTCTAAAACATACTACACCCTCCCGATGAGCGCCCCTCGGAAACGTTCGATATAACGAATTTTTACGTCGCAAAGAAGGGCTCCGCGTGCCCCAGATTTCGAGTGCAGCAGATTTTTTTTTTTTTTTTTTTTTTTTTTTTTTTTTTTTTTTTATCGAAAGTGCAATGTTTAAGAATTTTTTTGGCGGAGAGTTCGGTTTGATACAGCAATTCCATTGGGCGTGGGAAATGTTTGAAAAGAGCATGAAAAAAATGTTTCAAACTCTGTCAATCACTGAAAAATTGTCCGATTTACATTCGGTTTGGACAGGGTGGCTTGTTTTTTTGCGTAGAAATGATTTCTGAAATAAAAAAGTAGGGGTGCCATTTGAAAATTTCGACTTACGGGTGGGGCACCCCCCGCCCCGCGCCCCTCCCGCGGTTTGGGAAAATGTCGAATACGCCATAAGGTGTCCCCCCCGATATAAACGAACACGTCTTTTACCGTTTTTCGAAATTCCGACGCGTTCAGCAGATATTCAAGGTGGCTCGTTTTTCGTGAGACACCCTGTAGTACTGATTTTTTAAGGGTGGTCCGGAAGTACTGAAAAAGTGCGATATTTCGCGAGAAGGTCCGGAATTTTTGTCATTTTTGTCGCAATTCGAGCGAAAAATACAAATTTTTGAAATTTTTCGAATTTCTTCAAATGGAGGTACTGAAAAAGTACAAGATTTACCAGATTTGCCTGTGGAGAAGGTACTGAATTTCTTGAGAATGTACTGGAAAAGTACTGTAAAAGAACTGATTTTCGACCAGCCTGTTTCAGTAGACACCCTGGCTCTTGATTCATCATCATAGAAACACGCGATGATCCGCGCCCGGTTTGGCAACCGCGCGTGATGATCCGGCCGGTCTGGTGATGGACGCGGTGATTGATAAATGCTGCCCAATAAATCGAGGCATCGTCAGTGATAACAGCGTTGCAGAGGGCGGCGACACGAAAGAGCTTTCACCGTGATTATGACCTCACTAATTCCCCCGCTCCCACCCTCAAAGTTAACACCCGGTTTCAGTTTTGGCGGCTCAGAATCAAAGCTCATCGGTCTCTTGTCATCGTATCCCACGTATGAACCTGGTCAGTGGTCATGCTCGAGGTCACGGCCTCCCAGGCTCAAGTCACTAAAAAGATTCCACTTAAAACCACTCGCAGGGTTCCAAGAGCCAGTGATAACCAGGTAAGAAGCCAGGGAATTTGAAAACAACCTGAAAAGTCAGGGGAAAGTCAGGGAAATGCTCAGGGCATTCAACTACGAACTTCATTGCGCACCACCGCACCGGCACACAGTGGATCGAGTCAATCAGAGAGGTCTGACAAAATTTGGAAACTTAAAACGCTTATAACTCCATTTATACAAACCCTGAAGGTTCTAAAGGTGGTTCCATTGGTTTCCTCGTGAAATTGTATACTAGGAATACCTCTTGAAATTCAAAATGTGACGAAATAAACATAAAAATTTGCAGTTTTAGTCAAAAATTTCATGTCCGACCTATCTCATTAACTCGATCTACTGTGCGGCACCGCGCGTCAATGTTGGCGAGAAACATCCGGAATATAGCAAATCGGATGATGCAACTTAATTAACTTTGGTGTGATGTTGGGTTGCATCGCCAAATCTGAAGGCGAACTAGCTGCGATTCGTTTCCGAACAACAGGTCATGCCTCGCCGCCCCAATGATTCGGCGCATTATTCGCCATTCATTGTCGTAGAGCGTGCATTCCCTTCAAGTACCACTTATTTACATTAACATCTCTGTGAATGATAACTAATCAGGTTGCTACACAAGTCAATGACGCACCGTATCAACATATTGTGTTGAGGCTCTTTGCTTCTTTCTCTCCACCTCTGTTGTTTGTCTTACGGAGTTCCGCATAACTGTGTTCGCGCGTTCCATATCTTCTAGATCCTTTGCCGAAGAAGCATTGAGAAAGCACCCAATTTGTCAGGAAATGCCGTACATCTCGGAAGCTATTTAATTTTTTAACGGCCGCATAATAATCGGCCTACAATCGTAAATGGAGTTGAGGCGAAGGACACCCACCCTTGGTGGCTGAAATAATTAATTTCGGGAAGGTGCAAGGATGGTTGCCGGCGCTCGGACGTTAAGGCGTTTTATGATAACGGCATTTTTACGAGCTCCATTAGGGAGGGGCCGGGGGGTAAGGTGGGCGCCAGGTTGGACCGGTAGCAGGCGAATCGGTTTGGGGTGGCGGCCGGGCGCCCATTAAAGATGGATCGAGCGGCAATTATTTTGGCTCTTAATGGGCCCGGCCACGGATCGCGACACCCCAAATTACCTTATCTCTTATTAACGCTCATGTCGAGCTCGCCGCGGCCTAAGTTAGCCCCGCTTTTAAAACAATTTCTGATCTCCTCGGTAGAGTCTTTGATTCGGCTCGAGACGGAGAGGCTCGGTGAGAGAAATGTTGGAGGATTTCTGCCTTTTGTCTCTACAGGGTTTTTACTTCATTCGGTCTAGAGTACCTGTATAGGGAGAGTACCGACAGATCTAAAACTCCGAAAGTCCATCAGGCCTTCACCGATGCCTCCGCGAATAAAGTTAGGGCCCAAAAGGGCAGCCAACCTATGAATTAATTTCAATTATCCAGAGCGATTTACTGATACTATTGTTACGAACCGTCCTTTATTAAGCACGTATTTGACTCAGTGTTTGCATAAATTTACTCAATTTCGCGGAAGAACGCTCATTTCTGTACATTCTTGGCCATCTTGGTTAGAACTGGAATCTACAGACTGGCAGTGGAATTTAGTGCGTCAGAAGTTGGTTAGAAGGGTGGCTGCACTTTTGGGCCCTAAGCCCTCCATGAACCGATCTGTCGGTACTCTCCCTATACAGGTACTCTAATTCGGTCAACTGGAATGAAAACCATGATGCCAGGGCCGGATTAAGGGGGTGGCGGTGGCCACATGGGCCGCGGCCCATGGCGGCAAAATGTAGGGAGCGGCAAATTTTGCAATCTTTTTGAATGTAGGTATCAAAAAAAGAAGAAAGAATCGGATTCAGAAAATAAATTACAAATGGAAAAGGCGACAAAATCTCTCATTTCCTGTAAAAGTAAAAGTATAGTAATTTCTAATTTTGTCGTCTTTTGGTGATACAAGAGACAACACCTTTAATTAGTCGAGTTTAGAGAAAAACCAAACACGCAATTTGACCTTGAGCGGAGCGGATAGAGAGCAATGATGACGAGGACTGAGATGAGAAGGAGAAGCCCTCAGCGCGGCGGTCGGCATGAAACGCATAGCGCCTACAAGACTGCATGAATACTTCACGCATTGCGTCAAACACCGCAGGCAGCAGCGGTCGGCGGGAAACGCATAGCGCCCACAAGACTGCATGAATACTTCACGCATTGCGCCAAACACCGTGCGGTCCGCGCAGCGGTGGAAGTTAAAATTATTAAACCGCATTTATGTATGTTGCGAGTGATTGCGATGGACAAAGGAGGTAGCAATAGACTCACTAACGGTATCCCATGAGGGACCCTATAGTTCTACCTCGATAGCAGAGAGCACTAAGTGTCAAATTTTCGAAATCGAGCAGCGAAATTCATCTTAATCAAAACGAGACTTATTAGAAAGCCGTTAGTGCGCAAAAAATGACGTAGTTTTTGGCAAGACAGCAGTAAGTGACAATATTCCTCCAGAGAGCCAATGAAAACAGTGCTTTCAAGTAAAGTGCCGCCCGCTTCTGCGAATTTCGAACCTGAAAATGCGTTTTGTGTGTGTCCAAAACGCAACCACGAAAACATGCAGAAGATAGCACTTACGGCTGTCTTGTCTAACAATAACCTAGTATAAAAATGAAAAATACGCTTTGTTTGTAATTGAAATAAAATCAGTCGATTTTTAATCATGCAAACGATTTTTAGGAGTCTTTCGGACGATTAGTGGCAATTTGACAAATGAAGGAGGCTTCTTTCAATACAATTTTCCGGTCAGAAGCCTCTGAGCCCGTTTTCTCAAAACTTCATTTTTGCACGTACTGCTCTCTTCGCTATCACGGCAGATTTGGTCCATCATTTTTGAAACAACGGAAACGCGCNGGGGGGGGGGGGGTTGCCCGTGGATTAGTCTCACTCGAAGTATTCAGATCCTTGCTTTTGACATCGATATTTATTTCAGGTTTTTTCTTTTTTTTTGAAGATGCGTTGCTTGCGGATTAGTCGTACTCGCAGTATTCAAATTCTTGCTTTTGCAATTGATATTGATTTCGGTTTTTTTGTTGTTGTTGTTGCAGATGCGATGAAGTTGGAGATCTGGCCGCTGGCCCCGGTGCAGACCAAGTCGGTAGGTTCGAAAGTGCTCCTGACGTGCCGGATCGCGGCCGGCGGCTCCATCCAGGAGGTGCGCGACCTCCACTGGCTGGACCCGCAGAACCGGACGATCGACAACAACAACCCCCTGCTCAAGGACCGAATAACCACCATGCACATGCCCAACGATAAGTCGCTCCTCCTCATCTTCCAGGACCTCCGCGCGGACGATGGAGGGCAGTACACCTGCGTCGGCTCCTACTCCAACGCCGAGCAGCTCGCCGCCTCCGTCCTCATCGAGACCATCCGTGAGTACCCTTTCATTTTTCCGAAGGAGAGTCAGAATAGACCGTATTCGATAACGGTTCGATGTATCGTTTGGTTCGAAACAATAGAACATAACCTCAAACCAAACTAAAAGGATTTAAGTTGGAAAAGCTGAAAATGAGAAATTTCCTGACAATTTCACTTTGCATTGGCATTTGGTACTCAAAAGAATAAAAAATCTGTTACAAAAGACCCGTTTTCTTAGATTTCTGGATTTAATTTTGAGGCTAGCCGGCCAGGTTGGCCTAGTGGTTAGCGCGACTGACTCTAGGTCAATAGGTCCCGGGTTCGAATCCCGGTGGTGGCGACAAATTTTCATGGAACTGACGAGTGGATCTGTAAGCAGAATTCGCTCGGCCTTAATCCGTGAAAATTTTTAAGCCCGAGCATGGATGTCTACCAAACTCCCTGATGTCTTCGGACAATAAATAGTGCCTATAGATGGCTGTAGATTCCTAAAGGAATAGAAGCCACTAAACTCTCAATAAAAAAAAAAAAAAAAAAAAAAAAAAAAAAAAAAAAATTGAGGCTATGTTTATGTTTTGGACCAATCGATATCGATACAATCTCACCCGTTGATGTATCGAATACGATCTATGAAAAGTGATGATGGTTTCGAATCGTTCATCGATCCGACCGAAAAATCGATTTTTGACCAGAGAAATCGATTAGACTGCATCGATTTTCTCCCCGTATCGATGTTATTTTGCGATACTTTCAATATTTCTAGACTGCCGAAGCTTTTCTCAGAGACTTATGCCTATCTTACAGAAGTTTTCTCTGTTTGTTTTTGTGGTGATTTTTTCATACGTAAAAATCGTCGAAATTTCATGGAAAATGAAATTTAGCGATTCGAATTAGCGATCAGCGATTCGAATATTATGCGATTATGTAATCAGCGACATGAAATTTGGCACCTCTGGTACAGGCAGAAGAATACCGATTGTCAGGAAATTCCTTTTGCACTTACATCGATTCAGCTTTTATTGATTTTATATATTTGACCTACACCTTCGATGTGCATTTCTTCATCAGACTTATACCTATCGGCGGCTGCCTTCTCGCCACTCCCTGGATTTTCTCTACGAAGATGAGCAAAACTGACACGTGTATGTTTTGATTGCAGAACCGATCATGTGGGTGGACGCGCCGACCGTGCAGAACCCGATCAAAGGGAAGGAAGGGAAGATCAAATGTCGAGTGAACGCCAACCCCTCGCCGAACGTGGACTTGCTGCGGAACGGCGTGGCCATCCAGTCGGGCGACCGCTACGTCATCGAGACGGACGGCCTCACCATTAAGAACGTCCAGGAATCCGACGACGGGTCCTACATCTGCCGCGCCGTCGTCATCCAGACCGGAGAGTTCGCCGAAAGAGTCATCAAAGTCGAGGTATGGTCCCTCTATCACAACGGCAACACTGCTTTTCTCTATTTAAACCAATAAAAAAATAAATAATAAATAAATAAAAAAAATTCAATTCTTGATTTAGGAGGTCTTGTTCTGGAGGTCGATAGAGAATAGGTAGGTATCTGAAATTTAATGACTTTCATGTCTAAGTGGAAACCACTGAGTGAACTGAACACGAGGATACCTTCGGTTCATGAATTGAACAATTATTAGAGACGATTTGACAAAATGATCTAATTTGCTAAAATACGTGTGTTTGAATGGGAAATGCCGTCAGATAACGTCACTAGGCGGTGCATTTTCTCACTTTTAAAAATATTTTTATACTATTTTCCATATCAGAAAAAAATTATAAAAAATACTGTGAAATCAGTTCTATTAGCGTTTTCAGATGAAGCAATACAAAATTTGCATGCAAATTCTCCTTTGGTCGTTCCCCGGATGAAGGAACGTCTCTCCATTCCAAGGTTGCAGAATTGGCTCAAAGGATTCGATTTTTCACAAGAATGAACGTGTGAAATACTTTTCCAAAATTGTTCTGATTTTTGCCTGAGATCAGATGAAAACTCAGCGTGATTTCCCGCTAGATATGCCCAAGATTCCACAGTTGAAATTGCAATTTGCGAGAGAAATTTGGCAACATTGAAATGTAGTTACGTTCTTTCTTGGGGGAAACGACGATATTGTCGATTGTTCTACATATCCTCAAGGGTGAATACAATTTCGAAGGTGTTTCGTGACCTCACGCGAAAATTATTGTGAAACGAATTTTTCGGGAACTTTTTATATTTTGCCCGAAAATATATATAATATAGTTTAGAAATTATGGACGCCTGGCAAATAATTTGATTTTAATACGAAATCTGACATGAATCTCACCCACCATAAAATAGCGCTTTAGGATTCATGTTTCAAATTAGGGATGGTCGAATATTTAGATATTCGAATATTCGGCACCGAGATAATTGCATTACATTCGAATATTCGCTTCCGAAGTATTCGAAATCGCAAATTCGAATAATTCGAATATTCGAATAATCGCATTCAAAAGTGTCAAAAATGTCATTCTATCTCTCACGGTTCATAAAAAATCAAAAATCGAAACAATACTCGAAAATATTCGAATGTTCGCATCCGAACTATTCGCAATCGCAAGATTCGAATTCTCAAATATTCGCAATAATCGCATTCGAAAAGTTTCGAATATTCGAATATTCGCATTCGAATTCGATATTCGTCCATCCCTATTTCAAATGTTATGGCAACCCACCAACGTGGGTTCAGTTTTAGCCATCACAGAAGATTCAAGCAAGTGAAACGGCTCACGAACTGTCATTTCTTTCTTGCAGGTTCAATCTCCCCCAGTCATTGACGATTCAATGATTTCGGAAATCAAAGTCACAGAAGGCGAGTCAGCCAGCATCGCCTGCAAAGCATACGCTAAGCCGCCCCCGTCCTATTCATGGATTAAGGAATCGACGAAACAGAATTTGGGAGTTGGCAGCGAACGATTCATGGTTAACGAGCACACCGGTATCTTGACAATCAACCATGCCCTGAAAGATGATGATGGCGAGTTTCGTTGTGTAGCTAACAATCCCGCTGGCAGTGTCGAGAAAGCAGTGAAAGTGACAGTGATTGTCAAGCCGAAAATTTTCAATCTAAGAAACATTTCTGCGGCCGTCAACCATGAGGCCAAACTCGAATGTCAAGCTACTGGCAACCCGCTTCCTAATATCTCTTTCAGGTAGGAAATCTGGCAATTTAAGATCTCAGGACAAAAAGTCCAACTTACCGTAATTTTTTGTGCCCATTATTTGATGGCCAGTGACTGGGTTGGATGCTTATTTTTTGCCTATCGAAATTATGGAGGTACCCATGATTGTTAGTCTAGATTTTCTAACTTCTTTGTAATAACTTTGGAAAATATGACGAGCTCAAAATAGTTGCTGGATAAAAGCCATTTGTTTGTACCTTTTTGTTATCAATATTTAGAAGTTCCATATGTAATACCGGAAGGGGGGAAGGGGGTTACAAAGCAATTTATGAAACAAAAAACAAGGTAATGAACCTGTAACAATAAGAAGCAAAGCTACAAATTCCAAGAAAACACTAAAACTTCTCAGCTTACTACTTACCCATTCTCACTAGGAATGATAATATAAAAAAAAGCTTTATCTTATCACTTAGTTGTGACTAAGACCTGAAACATTGCTTCTCCTAATGTGTCTAGTATGTGTCTCTATGTCTCTCAGATAAAAGGGAAAAATGAAGTGTCCAACCTGTCTAGACGTATATGATTGAGTGAATTTTTGGCTCCCTCATCGATGAATACCCCGGAGGTTTTTTTTTTTTTTTTTTGTTTTTTCTGTATCTGAGGTATTCGATGTTCCACGACTCATTTTGTTCCTCCCCCCTACTGTTGATGAGGCATTGGTAGCATGCAACTGTCAGTGGCATCTATTTCCTTCTGAAGGGAATTGAAAATGATTTTAATATTCGATTGATGATTAATTCCACCAATTGGAAGTTTAATTGCAGTACATTTTTTTATTTTTGTTCTTCTTGCTTTGGTCCAAACATTCCTTTTAGTATATTATGTACTTTTAATTGATTCAAGGTTTTTTTTATTTTCATTTTTTTCTGAGGTAATTTAATACAAATATTCCAGCCGGTTTACCTAACTATATGCTTTATCATTTATGGAGAAAGGAATGTTCAAAAAAAAAAAAAAAATCATTTTATCAGAGAAAATTGTAATCATGTGCTTTATATCGAAGAAGGAAATATTATTTTTAGGTTTTATTTTTACCATCAGGGATAATCCGCACTTTTCATGTGATATTCTCAAGGTAAGAGGAGCATCATCCTCATTTCTTCGAATCATGAAGAACATTTCTATGATTTTAAATCGATTTATATTGTTAATTTCTGCTTTTCCTACAGGAAATTAAGCTCTGAAACTTCGTTCGTTTTGGGAGTGCAGTCTACAGATTCCAGAATCAGTGTTGAAATAGCGAAAAACCAAGTGAAAGGAGAAGTGACTGCAACCTTGATTATTTCACAGCTTAGAAGGGAAGACGATGGATTATACGCTTGTACTGCTGAGAACAAGGTATTTTCTTACTACTTATGTTATTCAATGATTGTAAGCATTGTAGGATCTACTTATCTTTTGTCTGTCTCAAACATACATGGAAAGTTACAATTTTGCTTCCTGAAAATCTTAAAACAAACAAAGGTAGAAGACAAGAACCTTTACAAGTAGACATCTGTTAATAATTATTTGTTTTATATTGATTACAGGGAGGGAAAGAAATAAAGAATGGCCATCTAACAGTGGAATTTCCACCATCGTTCAAGAATTCGCCTATCAAAGAAGCCTGGTCTTGGAACAGGATGCCTGTGAACCTAACGTGCCTTGCTGAAAGTATACCAAACGCTACTATTACATGGGAATTGAATAATCGTCTAATTGAAGGCGAATATACCTTCAGAAAGTACGGAAATGGACCTGAAAGCACTTTGACTGTAAGTTTGCAAGTATCAATAAATCTTCTGTAGGTAAACACCCAGAATTCCATGAAAATTTGAAGTACCTAACAAAGGACTTTTTATTAGGAGATTGATGAATGAAAGTATGGAATACAGCACGAATTATTTAAAAATCTGAAATCTAGTCCAATTATTGCGCATCAGAAAAAAAGAGGATTTAGTTTTTGAATTTTACAAATAATAAGCATGCGAGAACCGATATTCTGATTTACTTTCTCAAACCACATCTTCCTAGTGTTTGTTGGTCAGTGAGTATTAGCCTGTACCTTCCATTCTATTCTGTATTTTATTGGAGTGTCAAAGATTAAACAAAGATTGACAGGAACTCTCCAAATTTCTAATTAATGCCTCTCTTTAACAACTCTTACTTCAGTCAAATTTCAGAATTCAGAGTCTGAAGTGCAAGAAGTATATTTTAAGAGTATCCAGCAAAGCATGTAATTTCTACCCTCTTTGTAGGTGACCCCATCTGACGCTAGATTTTATGGACATTACAAATGTGTTGCAAGAAATAATCATGGTGAAGCAAAGCATATCATTGAACTGAAAGAGGCTCGTGCACCTTCAGCTGTCCAACAAGCAAGACCCACAATAGTCACTGGTAAGTTTCAGAAACTTAAATTTTTACCCCTCGTTCAAGGGATCAAGTTATCATTCAAGTGAAAACACTAAACCTCATAGTCCTCAGTTTCTTTTGATTTTCCTATAGTTTTATGTTGCAGTGGTTATTAGTTTTAAATCGATGCCATCTTCGTTTCAAAGGTCATGGGTATTTTCAAGGAGGGGAAAAAGGGGAGAAAGTCTTTAAATTAAGACACTTAACTGTTTAGCATATATTTAAGGGGGTTTCCATGAAATATGAGTTCCAGTGTCAAAGAAATCAGGGGATGAATAAGCAGAAATAAGCTAAAAAGTAGGAACTTCCAGTTTCAAAGGTTTGTGGTGTTCCAAAATTTGTCTGTCTTATAATCTCTTTCACTTTTCAGGCTTATGATAAATCTCTACTTTCAACTGGTATTACAGAATTTTTATGCCTATGAAATTACTAATACTCAACTTGAAAATATACTAGCTACGAACATAGTGAAGATATCAAACATAGTTGAAGAGACAAATACCCTCCCTTCCTCTGAATTCAGTTTTGTTGATTTATAAATCTTCTGTGTTTCAGCCAATACAATCAATTTTGACATCGTTGGTCCTAATGACCATGGTGGACAGAAAATCAAAGCTTACGTCGTACAGTACAAAACCGACCGAGACCGTGACTGGCATATGGCTAGAAATCACACCTGGACCGTTGGTAAGTGTATGATGTAAAAAATATTTTTTTTTACAATAAGATAGACTTTAAAGCAGTGTCTACTATGTATTATATAACAGGAGGAATGTAAGAGATAGGGAAACCTAGTCGAGTAAGTAATAAATAATACACCTTGTTTAAATGATTTGAGGATGCAAGAATATTTAGATGCTATCATGTTTAATCTGTGATAGTAAAGGATGGACAAAAAAGGATGTATAAAAAAGGCTTTTTTACGTGCATTTGCTAAGAAACTAAGTAACTAAGAACTAAGAGTAGTAGAACTAAGTACTAAGAAAATAAGTGAACAATTAATTAAATAAACACATAATTATGAAGGAGTCAGGTTAAAGTGCCTTTAAGTTCTAAAAGAAAATGATACAGCTAAACCTGAGCTTTGAGTGGTTGCTCCTGCATCATTCGATGTGTAAAAACACCAAAAAATTGACTCTGCTTTGAGAACTTTTCAACGTTAGGAAGTAATAAGTCTTGAATAAAAAAAAAACAGCGATAATTTTTGTGTGTATGTGTTTTTAATACTCTCCTTGATGAGACATTCTTCATGGTTTTAACAGATGCTGCCCACATTCTTGAAAACTTGAGGCCGAACACCAAGTATATATTCAGGTTCGCTGCAGTGAATGATGTAGGTGAGGGTCCATACAGCGCCCTTGTTGAGCAGTTTATGCCTGCAACTTCTGCCCCGCAAGTGCCAGCCATCGTAACACAGCCCGGTCCCGATGGCTACATTTATTCCAATTACTCAAGTCTTGCACAGATCAGGTGGAGGATCCCTCACAACAATGGTGCACCTATTATCAAGTACACACTCACTTACTGTGTGGTAAGTCTAACCGCCTTGTGAGCTCAAATCACTCTCAAGTATGGTTATAAATTCACTATTTGGCAGTTCAAGTATTATGTAAGACATTTCAGCCAACTTTTTGACCCCTTCCCCCCTCCTCCTTTTTAAGCATCAGTAAGACACTTCCTACCCCCCTCCCCCATGACGGAGAAAACATGTGTTTGATCTGTAGGTCTACCTCAATGCAACAGCAATTCATTAACTACAATGTTACATGCTGATGCTGCAAATTTATTTATAGACTGAATTTTCTAATTACCTTCTAAAATAACATATGCCCACAGAATTTTGATATTGTGCATTCTCACCTGCTAATTCGATAATGCTATACCCACAGGTTGAAGACACAGGTCTTGAAAGGCGAGTAGTCAGATCAACTTGTAGACAGTCTGAAGTTAATTCAGAACGAACAACAGTTTATGACTTCAGAGATCTCAGGCCCGATACGACGTACAAATTTGAAGTACGGGCACAAAACCAGATTGGTTTCAGCCAGCCTGCAGAAGCATACGTGCGGACAGCCAAAGGTAAGGTTTCAAATCTTACTCTCAACTTTCCTGAATTACTATATTTTTGGCATGGTGTGCAGGCATTTTTTTAGTCTTAATCCCTTTTTTTTCAGTAGCATTGCAGTTCAATGTGGCTGTGTGCGTGAATTGTCTAATTTGAACTTGTATGAATTTGTTTTCAGTCATTTTAAATTACAATCCTCTTTAATCCGATTATGAAAAGAGTGTCTGATTATGAAATTTTTTTTGCATAATTAAGTTCTCACTCGTGAAATCGGCCCATTTCATGCCGGTTGTACTTCAACTATTGTTGCTCAATGAAAACCCTTCGCCTGTATCACATTTTTATTCTGTCATCAATTCGATTTCATCAGCGATTCCAATCATGACATCGTTTTACTTCTTTTTAATATTTGTGTATTTCTGTGATAACATGTGCAACTTTTAAGTTGGGAAGTTATATTGATTGGAGCTGACAGGTGGGGAACATTTTAGCATATGATATTTCAATTTGGATTGTAGTAGTCTATACAAATCTGCAACCCTGAGATTTCTGTTTATCGAAAAACCGACATTTTTTTCTGTTCATACCGTAATTTCTTCTCAACAGTAAGATGATTTCTCAAACCCTGATCATGCCTGAGAGATTTCTTCGCCCTTTTAATCGGACTGCACCAAGCAAAACAGCCATCGCCAAATTTCATTGAACAATTCATTTTTTTTACAGAAATGCTGTATGGAATCTTTTGAAAATTCCAAGGAATATGCTCAACGCCACAGGGAAAATTCCTGACATTTTCATAAGAATCTTCACCACCATTCTCTTGTAAAAGAATGAAACGTCTGATGTTTGACAGTGGCTCATATGACTTGCTCTCTTTCCACTTAATGCAGTCTAATTGATGTTCTCACAAGTTTTTCTGACTATTCTCTACCTATTCAATTCAATTATTCATTATCATTCTCTTTGTAAGCATTTTACAGTCTCCTTATCATAACTTTTCCCTGTCTATTCTTCGTATCTCCTGTCTAAAAAGCACTTCAATTTCCTTCATTCTCAACTTTTCCCTTAAATAGTTAAATTTAAGGACAGTAATGTCCTAAATCTAAAAATGATAATTTTGTCCAACTTGGTGTAGTTTGCTCTGGTAGCCTTTAAAATACTGAGATTTGCTCCATCGCTGTATCTTTCAACAATTTTTTGTCTAATCATTTAAGCAAGTATGGAAAATAACTCTTACCAAGGCATCATGGAAAAGTTCTTGAACTTTTTGCCCCTTAGGGGGAAGGGGTCTCCTTTCTTCTTTTGCCAGATTTTTGTCTCCTATTAAATGAAAATCAATTTTTTTTCATCAAGGTACAATTGATAGTCATCACTTAATTTTCTTTTTGTGTGAGAAGATTGTCACTTCCTCAAATAATTTCGCCTTCAAACTCTGTCGAAGTAATATTCCTGTCAAAGAAGGTCTCAATAATGCAGTATCATTGGATTGATTTAAATTGAATCATCCCAACTGTATTTCCGCTTGCCTAACTTCCTCTCAGATCTTATGTTTTTACAAGAAACTGTAAAACCTTTCTGAGAATTTGAAGGCAGCTTACTTTGTCAAAAATAATGTTACAATAAGTCAAGCTTAAGTGATCTGCATAAAATAATGCTTCTTCGTGGTAAAGCCATGCCAGCATGACCCTCTCAGCTCAAATTTTTATTTGTGGTCGTACTCTTACTTTTCCTATAACTGCTTCCTTAAAAATCCGTAAACATTTTTGGGTACCAACTTTCCACTTCAAAGTCACTTTTTCAGTATCTGCTATTTTTCTCTTTAGGTAAAAATTGGGAAAAAGTACAAACCTAACTTCTCTGCACCAATAAGTTTTTTATATGCCTCTTACTTATAATTACGTACATTGTAATCTTTTTACTTCTTCTCTAATATGGGAAGGCAGGAGGGGATTTTACTCAGATTGAACAATCAGTTTCCATTAGATTGAGAGAAAAAGTTGTAAAAAGTGGCTGATTTCATCGCACAATCATGTCAACTAAATATTTGACCCAACAATTATGAATTTTTCTAACAGATGTGTGCAAAAAATGCCCAAACCAGCAATCCACAGATTGTGACAAATCTGGGATAGTGAAGTCTTAAGACTTAAGCAAACTGAAAAAAGTAGGAAAAACCGAAAATTCGCTTGTGAGGCTAAGACACCGGATCAAAAGAAACAGTTTGCAATTTTGCAACCGCTTCTCGCGCAGCATGAATAAGTTCATTTTTGAACTTTTTGAAACCTTCCTCATGGGAACCTTGTAGGTCTAGCTCTGCAGTTCTTTATTCCGTTCCTATTTTCCCGGTTTCTTCTTAATCTTATTCTGTTGTTCTTTGAGTTTATTGGGTCCGAGTTTAGTTTTCTTCGAAGTCTCAAACTTCCAAGGCCTAATACTTGTAGCCTCAGGTATCATTGAATTGTAAACGCTCGATGAAAGGCAAAAAAATTTATCAATTTTCAGTGTTGTTCAAGTCTCTCAATTTTAGTATGTAGGCACTTGTGTCCTCGTAGGCAGATCCATTTGGTCTTTTATGTTTGGATGAAGTTTGATTATAATCAAATAATCAGATAATATTCATCCAAAACCAGCCCGAGTGCAGTCAAACTAACACAAAATAGTTGAGATTTCACTGGGAGCATTATTAAGTTTGAGATTTGGAGCCTGTAAGTGCCTAGAAACATTTACTCATTTTCTGATTTTACATTAATCAGGCTGCTTTGTCCAGTGATGCTCTCTTCTTTATATAAAAGGTTGCTTCTTATCTTCCATTTTATGACTTGAGGAGATCTCAAGATTTAAAACGATGACAAAAAATTGCTGTTATCTTCTTTGCTTGGCCTTCTTTAAAATTTCAATCGAGAGATGGTTGTGGAAAATAATGTTGATGGTAGTTGTAGCCACTAACATTTTTGTTGATTTCTCTTGACTGAGAAATGTAGCTTTTTTTTTAATTTTCTAAAATAACATTTTCCGGGTACAAACAAAAATCTCTAAGTAATTTACCATGGCATGTATGGGAAGTTTTTTCATTTCCAGAATTACAGTTTTTAGTTGGGTTTGAGTGGTTCAGAAATGGAGAAGAGAGACTAGACCATTATCACTAGCTCAGTCAAGTTTCGAGAAGCATTGTTAAGCATTATTTTTTAAACATCCCAATAATTGTCCACAAACTTTCCTTCTTTCCTTTGTAGCCTTGGTTGTCTTGTTTTGTTTTGTTTTGTCATTTTTCTCCTATCAACATTTTTGTTTCGGATTTAGATGGATATGGCCTGGCTGACTATAGTTCCTCATCGGTCCGGAATTCAATGTGCGTCTCACTTAGTGTAGGAGTCATTATTTTAGGAGCTTTAATTAGCTATTAGTCAATCAATTTCCTGTTAGCTTTATTTTCTTTAGCAAGATATAGAGTAATATTTTTGCTTTTGCAAGAGCAAGTTCTTGCTATACCCCTGATGGGATAGGCAACTAAACCATCAATAGAAATGAAATTTAAGAGAGATTGCCTTCACAAAAAAAAATATTGTGGTTCTATGACTTTCTATATAACCCCTCTATGACATGTAGCATGGCCCTATTTTATCCTTACATTTTCTGATATAAGTATCAGAAGTCTAAGTGTAGGTGAAAAACGTGACAAAATGACTACAAACTCTTCATAGTAGCCATCGTTACTGTTTTTGTTTAAATCTGTGGTGGCTTATAAGTGCTTTATCAAGCTTATTTTCAAAATCAAATTTTAAATTTAATCGTATGAGATTTAAAGTCATAAAATATTACTCTGTGTCTTTCAGTTTTTACACGTTCTCTCTCAGTTTTGCAGATAAAACTTGTTTGCAAAACTTATTTTTGATTTTGGAAATTAAAGTCTTTCCAATAGCATAGATATTGAAATCAGCAAATTAGTGTTTGAACGCACTTAGAGAAGAAAAAAAAAGTTTGTGCAAGTGAGAGCTAGGTTTAAAATCTTGAAGTCCGCCTGTAATATTCTGGCATGTCTTAATCTCTCTGGATTTCCTCCTTACTGTTCACCACTGTTGCTACAACAGTTTTTAATATTCTTCGTAAAACAAAGAAAAATGTAGAGGAAGTGCATTTTAACTTGAAGTTTTAAGAGGTAAATTTCAATATCAATGGAGGGTGGGATGTCAAGGGTAGACACAATTGGAATGATTGTTGCAAATGTTCCTTAAAAATTCAAAGTTTCTACCAATGAACAAGAAAGAAAATCAAAATTAGCTCTTTGAGAAAATTTAGATTTTTTAAGCCACCTATCAGAGCATTATAATCATGTGTTGAAATCAGGAGGCGAGAGTTTAATTATTGTGGACAAATTATGTTCACATTTATATTTGTTAAGGAGTCTCATAAAATTTTGCATCTATTTTTTTTTCTTTTTTTTTTAAAATTCGTTTAATTCATAATCAAAAGCTAAATCTTGCTAAATTTGGTGTTAGATGTTTTTAACTCAGTGGCGGATTCACGAGGGCATGCGCCCCTCCCCTAAACAAAAATAGAGGATGAAAGAGGATAGAGGAGGAGGGAAAGAAAGAGTAAGAGCACAAACGTGAACATTTTTTTCAGTTGTCTGAAGACTTAACTATTCCGTCTTCTTTTTTTTTGGGGTAGGGGGATGGGGGAGGAAAGGGATCACTTGTATGTCACCCAAAAATTATTGTCATGCTAATTTATCTTGCTTCCTTATCTTTTGTCATTTTTCCCCAATACTTTACACTCTTGAAGAAAATAGCATTCAGCATTATTCTGTGCAATAGCATAGCACAGTCAAAACTGTAAAATCTGATTTACATCCTGGAGTCAAATGGCGCGATCACATTAGTAGAATTGCAGTAAAAAAGGTAAATTACAACTTTGAACACTGTGGTATTACTCACCTAAAGCTTAAGCGGCTCAAAAGTCGATTCAAGGGGGTGTTCCTCTCTTAAAAAATTGCAACCCCCCCCTCCATCCCCCAATCTCTTGATGTTTCCTCCCTAGACCCTTTAGGCCGTATCTCCAAGTGCCCCCCCCCCACCCTCGATTGTTCCCTGGATCCGCCTCTGTTTTAACTACTGTGTGACTCAGACCTCATTGTGCTAACTATCAGTAATTGTTACCTCGAACAGTATTGCAAAAGGGGGAAAACCATTTATTTTTATCACAGAAGAAAATTAAGAGTTTCAATCTTTTTATGTTTTTTTCCTGCTTGCAAATACTGAAGGCAGTAGAAAAATACTCTTTCCAAATTCTTAAAAGTGTCAAATTTGACTGGTACCTGAGCATATAGTATCAACAATTTTCTTTTGTCCATTCAGGAAGAGTTATCTAAAGTTTTAAAATTATTGTTAATTTTTAAGGGCCTATTACACATGGTCTCTATTAATTCACTCACGTCAATTTTTTACAAAGTAATATGTATCCTGTATTTATTTGGTGTAAATATTAATATTAAGTGAGTACATAAATGATCTGAGTAACAGAGGTATTTTTTTTACTTTTTAATTTTTTAAATGATAGGATCTGTATTTATATTGTAGGTACCTATCTTGTTCAAAGACTCCAGCTTTGTTAGTAGAAATTGAGATGTTACAAGAAGCCATTCAATGAAAGAATTTTCTTTTATTTTAATTTCTGAGAATTTATCATAATTCTCCAAACTCTGGGAAATTCCCAAGAATTTTTGAAAAAGTTTTTTTTTGGAGCAGATAAGTTTTAATTGGCCTCTGAGAACGCAGCTAAATATTTGGGATGTGCAAATGGAATTATTCACCAAGTCTCTAAAAAGTCTCATCAAATCCTATTTTCAGCTAATACCACACCTAGTCCAAATTGTAAATTATGATAAAGTTTATTTTTATGATGGTGGAATTGCAAGGCTGATTTTTGCATTCAATTTTTTATGATGGAATGATAACAAATTAGGTATGGTGGTAACAGTGTATTTTAAAGTACTGATAACCTTCATTCTTTTTAACTTTTTTTGTTTATATTTACGCAACTCCCCTCTTTGATTAAGATGATCAGGCAGAGAATTATAAACTTCATTATCATTATTTATTAATATTAATAGGTATCAATTTTTGTGTATTTATTTGCTTTTTTCGTAAGACTGTAAAATAGGAGAAGGAACACAAGTCTAAAGAATTGTTTCGATCCAATGTTGTTCTTTTTCAAAGTTAGTAATAGTTTGTCTCCAAATTGTAGGCCTGTATGATTTTTTAATTTCCTTTTTTTCTCCTGTTTTTTCTTTTACTTACCTCATTAAAATCATACATGATAATCAACAAGTCTATTTGAATTTGTAAATGATGATCAAAAAATATTTGTACTTAAAATTAGACGTAGAATCACCTATGAATGGTATAAAAAAAACAAGAACTTCAAAGTCGTTCACTTAGCTCAAACAGATTTTATGCTTTCTCACTAAAATTTAGTAAAATCCTAACTTACTGCCGTATATATATTCTACCTTATAATTTTATAAAAACATACAAGTAAATGAAAGCATAATGAAATCATAAAGCGTGAACCAAAAGCTGGTAAAAGTATATTTGTATTAATTTTAACTCTCAGTACTTATTCTAATGAAAAAATCATCTTTAGCTCACAAGTTACTATTCCCTAAAATTCCTCTTCAAACTGCATAATTTTTTCATAAACTCATCCATCACCCGTCATTATTTTCTTAAGAGAAATTGGTTGTTTGTAGCATGTACCTCGGTACATGATAGGTTTTGGTAGGTTTCCTTTTGTAGTGAACGAATTCTCTTCAAGAGATTTAAGATTAGGTAATAGGCTGTCAAAGTGGCAATTTGTATATATAAAATAATAATTGTTAGATTTATGTATTACTATTTTATTTTTTCTCTACAGCATCTAAGATGCTAAGATATTTTTTTGGGCAAGTATGTGCTGATTTCTTTACCGTCAAGCCATGATTTATGTAGATTTTTTCGTAATGAATCGTTTTTAATACAGTGATACTCCTTAACTTGCTGTTGGAAAAATGTTCAACCATACTCATCGAACTTTTGTATTTGAATTAATAAAATGTCAAAACTAAACAGTGAATTGGAATCATGAAGTTAAGGATCTGAAATATCTGTAACTACAACTACGTATTATCTCCTATTGATTTAAATAGTTAGTTTCACTCACTAACAATAAATTCTAAACAGAAAAAATATTTTTAAACTCTATTTGTAGGTTTTTGAGGTTGATTATCCCAATTTTTCAAAGGAGGGAAACTTTCTTTAATTATCCTACCCTAGTTTTGAACTGTGGTAATTCTAGCATGAAAGTAAGAAAGCTTTTTACACTCAAAGAGTATGCTTCAATAAAAATCTATGAAGTTCTTAAATCCATTCATCAAATCACCCAGAATCCACCTCTGATAACAGTTATATATTCTTTTTCAAATTTAATCTTCACTGCTTCATCAGCATTGTTTCAATTTTCGAAACATACCAGTACATAACTACAGAAAAATTTAAATGATTCAACATTTTTTACAGAGAGCATACTCAAATTATCAGTTTTATCCTTTATTTATCATTGAGACAGGGTAAAAAAAATTATTTTTTGCCCTATTCTCTGTTTTAAAGTTTTCTGATGAGTCTTCCCGATTTGAACTTTATTTTTGTATGAGACTCAGTTCTCTGTATTGTTGCATGAGTTGTAAAGTGTCCAAAGAATTAAATTGTAATTTTTAAAAACTGGTGTTCTTCAATTTGTTTAACTCAAGAAAGTGCCCTCCCCGATTCTGGAATCAACATTTTTTGCAAAGGGTTTAGGTATACGAATCTTAATTTTCAGGAGCATTTTTATTTTCTCCATAAATTTATGAAACTATTTCATCCAACATTTAAAGTATCAAATTTGGACTGAGTTAAGCAGAAAGGAACCTATCCACATTCTGGAAAAAATTGAGTTATGAGTGGTTTTGAACTCAACCACTGATATACTATCTATCGCCAAAAATTCAAAGTTTTTATCGGAGCAAACTTTGCAGAAATTGAACTTGAGGTTTATCTTTTACATCGAGTCTTATGCAGGAGCCAAACTTCAAACCTCTTTTTCTCGGTTCGATCCCAATGTGGCTTGGTTTCTTTCTGTTTAACTTCGTCCATTTATTCAATGGCTTCTGTTGCCAGCCTGGCACTTGGTGTTGCAAAATCCTGAAGTGCCAGTTTTTGTCCATCTCTTGAATTGAAGTGATACGTTGGAGACATTGCCTTCGCAACTTTTTTGGCGGATGATCAATTTAAAACATTGAGAAAATAATGGACATTCAAGGATTCAGGTCGATCATGAAGTTTCAGATTTTGAAGATATTTCTGCAGACAAAAATCATCAAAATAAATCGCAAGATTTATCGAAAGTGAAAATGTAATCCCACGGGTTCAGCGATAATTCTTCTCTCTAAGCTTTTTTCTTAAAATGTTTTCCTGGTTTATTATCATAGCCATTCTCAAGGATCTAAGGAATGCAAAGTTATAACCAATTACAACTTTTTGCATTTATAAGTGTTCAGAATTATTTTTGTCCAACTGAACCATGAAACTTGCATTTTTTTTGCAACACACTCAATGAAAAAACTTGCAATTTACAGGCAGAGCGTTGATACACATGAAATGTTATGTATGCTGCTGTATTGACAGTGATGATTAATTTAAAGATAACATACAAATTTGACGAACGACCTTAAAAGTCCTACATATTCTTTTTGTCACCAACACAATCTGTAATCTCGAGGCTTTTAGAGTTCTAATTATACAAATTTCACATCTAGCACTGAAGTATGCACAAAACAACACAAATATGAGCACAGAAGCATGCACTGGAAGAAGAAAAGAGTCAATGCTTATTATATAGAAAATAATTATGATCGTACTTAATAAATGGTGGGTTTTATTGGATAAAATGTTGGTGAGCGTTTCTACTAATTTGGAAGTTGATCTATCATTTGTTTCGAATTATGAGTTTAAGGACACTGGCAATTCTGAAACCATATGTCCTTTTTACATCAACGTTTGCGTGACTTAGAGGCACTACCTTGTCCCTGAATATGAGACCGGCCTTGATTTGTTAGTTCAAAACAGTTTTGATCGAATCGGAAAATTTTACCCTCTTACAGTGTCTAATTGATCGTATTAATTATCTACGTATTGAAGTATGAAGAGCTCACCATGTTTTCTCCTTTCTTTTCACTGTAAGCACATCATTGGAAAATCAGCATATTCCTCACCCTAAAGAAAGTTCTAGTTAAGAGTCAATTGTCAATTCTCTTTTTTATTTGATGCCTTAATCTTTTAGAATTTTCAGTTATCCCTAATTTTGTTAAACCTCTAAAATGTGCTCCTAAATTTTGTCTCGAGCCTCATGCGTCGCTATAGCTTTCTGCCGGGATTTTTTTTCACGGTTGATTTCGTTCAGTCAGTTCCACGCTTTCATGAAATGGAACACGCGCCAAGCGCCTGGCAAACCACCACTTAGGTAATATGACATCTCATTTGCTTCAGGAAGCAGCAGTTAGCTAGCTCCATGCATGAGAGAAGCCTGCAACCTGCTTTTTCAACTAACAACTCTCACAGCAGCAATCATTTGCTTTTCTCGCTTTACATGTACATTGCGTTTGTGTTTCTGACAGTGTTAACTTTTGATTTTAGTTGACTGCCTGTTTTTCGACGTGTATGCAGTTTGTAAATATTGTTGCTTTGTACCATAGGTATAGATATAGCTGCAAATTGTGTCCACTAGAGCAGTCAAATTAAATTGCAGGAAGTCAGTAACTACTATACAGTAGATTAACAACCATCTGGTTATTTCAAATTTGGATTAATGTAGCAAACATATTGATGCCCATGCTTTTTTGAAAGTTTGTTTGCTTAATAATCAGATTTTTTTACTCATTCTGATTGTTGGTTGATTTTTATTGATTTTGCTTCTCTACTTTGGTTTTTTTCTTGTGTGTGAGTGTGTGCTATCCTTTAATTCATCTAACACCGAATCTCATGTCTTATAAAATTGTTTGTATCCTAATTTTTTTTCTTGAGTGTGAACTCTTTTTTCTTGTATCACAATGTTCTTTCTCTCACCAGCCAAAATCTGTCTATTTCATCTTTCTTATCATGTTTACATGTCGGTGTTGGAACTAGAAGAATTCGTACCTTAGATTGAAATTTTTCAGGTTTTCCATCATTTTTTATTTTTATGAAGGATAGCTTATAATTGTCATTGCACGAACTCTCACATGATATTTTTGTCAAAGACATCTCTAGGATATGCAGAACCTTCAAAAATATTCTTTGAAAAACTAATGCAAAAAAATCAGGCTATGATATCTTCAAAAAATAAAATATGATTGGAAATTTTTTAACACAAAAATTAGAGTACATACTTATTTTCCTAGTTTCACCATTAATGCCTTTCTTCTAGTTGAAAACATGCAATAATCAGTGGTAATTTTTACTGCAGAAATTGGTTTTTTCTTAGTTTTTTATCTTGCAAAACGGACCAGGGACCGTCTGGTAAAGTTGGAGCTTACGCCTATTAACGTCATGGGGTTAAATCCGTCTAGGCTTCAATATTCACATCCATCTTTTTAATGTTTACTGTTCATACTAGAATTCAAAACTAAATATAAATTCGTAAAACTCACTTTAAATCTCTCATAGAACAACAAGATTATAAAGTCTAAGGAGATTTTTTCACTGTTCATTATGATCATGGCGTAACCGGCTTAGGAATAAATGGGATCGCTGCTGCTTTAGTTCAATATCTTTCCGAACTATCATGAGTCTCAAAATGTGTTAGTTGTTTCCTCAAGATTGCAAACAATTTCATACGAGTTCAAATTAGTGCTCCTTGTTGCTGATGTGATCCTAAAGTGTACAAATTTTTGCCATGGCAATTTTTGTTTTATATTTTGTCGGCAAGATTCTTATTTGGTAATATTTTCTTTTCCCACAGCGCGCTTTGTCAAAAGTCACTTTGTGTCTCAGCACATTTTTATAGAATAGTTGAATTGGGAATGCCCAATTCTTGCGGGATGTAACACCTGAGACAATGGAGTCATAGATATTTCATGTAGAATTTTCGATTGGTATCCTGAAAGGAAGTTTCAAGGATCGTGAAAAACGTTTAAAAATGATATTCAGAGAAAATAAAAGGTTCCATATTTAAATCAGGTTGTTATAAAGACAGGTGGCATCTCCTGATCCTTTTTAAAGAGTATTGAAATTAGGAAGGTCTTAAAAATGCACAAATTTTCTAGTTTGCTGTGAAATAAGATTTGAAAATTCATGTTGTGCCTTTTTTTTTTTAAGCTCTTTTAGTGTGAGATAGGTAGGTACCTATTAATGTCTATTACTGTCAATTGTTCAATTTTTTTATAGAGTGCATATGAAGTATTGGTCAGAGAGGAAGTGCATCTTGGGCCATTAAAAGGATCCATATGCTTCACCTCGAAGTCAAAGTATGAACAAGTTCTTCATAACTGAAAATATCCAATTGAAAGCGCTGTAACTTAATGCGCAGAGACAATTTAATGAAAACTAGTAACCAACATGTTCTTTTACTGCAACTTAGAAAGAGTGATTTCTTAAGATATCATGAAATGAAAACGGTCAAAAAGTCTGTGATCGTATGATGGTCATTCAAAATGCTATTAACATGACTCTGAGAATGATTTTTTTGGAGACCTATCTCAAATCAGCCTACGTATTATACAGAAGAATATTATTCCCCCATCGCGCTTTCATTAACTTTGAGGTGAAGATTTGAATCTGAGGAATGCCTATTCGTTGAAAAATGTATCTCTCAATTTTAATGAATACATTCAATGCCGTTCGAAATTATAATTTCCAACACTGGAAGTTGCATTTGCGATTTTCTGCTTCCTCCTCTATTTTTCCATCGCAACAGCGCAATGCAATATTCTTTTGCAAACACTTTAACACTATGTTAAGAATTAATCTGTTTAACTCTGCTGCCTAAGGTATTGGTCTAAATGGTTTTGGATGAGTTTACTTCTTTCGCGGACTGTAATATTGCTTCATTAAGGATGGCTTTTAACCCTTAAAAATGAAATATTGACTGAGGACTGAGGACCTTATACCTTCAATTGTATTAACATGAAGTCTGTATCCATCATTTAAGCTATGTGGTCTTAGGTTTTACCACCTTTATACAGACTCTCTTCTCAATGTATTACTCCTCTGAGTTACCTGAAAATCTCTCTTATCTCACGAAGACATTAACACCCAGTTTAATTGCAGAAAATTGAATTTTTCAGGTCATGTAAGCTTTGATGGTAAAATCTCAAAACTCAATCCTTCTTTTTCCCCCTCCGAAATCCTATTGTTAGTCTGTATGAACCTCAGCACCTTAAAGCTTATATTTTTGCTATAGCTGCACAGCAAGTACTTACTCGTTTTTGTCACAGCTCTTCATAGAGTCAGTTTTCTAGTTCCTAGTCCAGTAGGTAAAGAAGCAAATTTATCAAAGTTGCATCAGAATGATGTGGAATGATGTGAGACGATATGTTATATTGAGTTTTTTAGTTTCTGCAATGTTTGAAGTTAGTGTCCTGGCCATAAACTTCTCAGTGTCCCTTCAGAGTAGGAATTTTTCAATCTGCATTTAAAGTAAGTTTATCAAACTAGGAGGCACTTTTCATAGTACTAATGTTTAAGACTTTGTACACAGTAACAATCTCTTACTCTTCATTCCTTCCATTTGGGGGGGGAGGGGGGTCGAGCTAGATCTTGATCTCTTCCGAGTATGTTTTTGCTTTTGCGACAAATAGCTGTACATACTTATGAGCTTGTGCATACTGTATATCTCTCTCTGAAATCTGCCCCTCTCTCAAGTCAATCCACTAAGTTCAATCAATAAAGGTTAAGAACTATCCAAAAGTAGCAGTGCTTATAGTATGCTGTAAATAAAATTAGCCACTCACATAGTTATTTTTTTCAGATTAAATTTATTCAGCAGTTTTTATATCATATGTATCGCATTTGAAGAAGCTGTATTAAAAGCAGATCAGATTTTACTTCTTATCATTCAAGAAAAATTAATTTTTGGAGGGAAAAAGCAAAGTGTAACCTGATTTTCTTCTTTTAATGAAAAAATATTGTTTTCTAAGTATACTGCATAATGTTTTATCAGTTAGAATGCATTGATTTATCGTCAAATAGCTATTATGTGACTGTCCTAGGCGAAAATGACCCTATTATTGAAAACTCAAATTAATGAAAATATCAGCACCACTACTCAGAGAATCGTTTTTAACCATTCTGAAATGAAAAACGCTGAAAAAAGTCAAATCGTATGAAGTTATGTTGTTTTGAAGTTTACGATTCAAAGACAGGCTATTGGTCAAGATATTCAAAGTTTCTAGCCGCTAAATTCAGGACTCAAAATGGTCAGATTATTATGTTTTAATATGCCTTGTTGCCCCCCCCCCNGCGAAAAAAAACCTCTCGCAGTATATTTTTTGTAATATTAGAGAATATTTCCATCTAAATTTTATTTTAAAATTCTTTCCCATTTCAAACAAAACGCTCTCTTGCAAAGAGTTCTGCCCTGTATTGGGGTTCCTTTTTTCGCTAACAGTCACGTGTATACTTCATTTATCAACATTTCTTGGTTTTAAAATTACAAATCTTGTCAGCTTGCTGCATTAAAATGTCAGTTAGAACGTCCAATCGTGCCTCTCAAGCGTTGATGTTCCTCTGCATTTTTTAGAGATCGATCTGGATTTGTTATTCTGCATTGCTGTCAACATAACAACTAGAATTTTAAAAATACGCACAAATTTCCCTCTCACTCAAATTTAAAAATCAGATTAAATAAATATTTAGATTTCCAATAAAATTTCTTTTCAGGTATCTAGGTAGGAAATATATTGGTTTAATCATGAGTTTTTTCTTCTTCAATTTTTAGTTAAATTTAAATAATAAAAATAAATAGAAGTATTCTACTTTTCATAATTTTATAATGGTAAAAATTGGTAAATTCCTTAATGAAAGATCATAGAAAAAGTGAAGAAACTAAAAGAAAAGAAGACTTCCAACAGCAAAATTTTGTAACACCCAAGAATAAAATTAAAAAAACAGGTAACTATCTAAGACTTAAGTAAAAAAAAAAAGTATAAGGGTCTTTAGAAGGACAGTTAAAAGTCAAGGCAAGTTTTCTGTACAAGAATAAAATGGTCTCCTTCAGCATCTATTTAGTTCGAAAATTTTCTGTCATTTTATAGTTTTGTTTTTGTTTTCTTGTACTCATGAGCTTTTTAACTGATGTTATAATTATTTGTTTATCTCTTGTTGTAGGCTCAATAGACAGTCAGATGCATACAGTACCAAGTGACCGACTGAGCAGTGCTGTTCTTGTATTAGTTGTAGTTGCTGCCTTATTTGGGATTCTCGTCATAGTTGATGTATCTTGTTTCTTCTTCAATGAGACAGGTAAGCTGAATTACATACTCGTCTTTAATTTACCTATTCTATTAATTTAATTTTGCTTCTTTCTCTTAATTTTAAATAGAATCTGCCAGAAGATCTTTCTTTTTTAAAAAGTGAATCAACTTACTCGAACTATCTTAAGTACGCACCTTGCTAGAGATGAGTTAAACGCCTTTTATCTATTTTGGAGTCATAAGTATTGGAGTTTAATTTGATTTGCACAGAGAATCATATTTTGCTTATATTTTACTGGCAATTAACCAGTCATGTACGCATTAGAGCTAGTCTGGCATATATAAATATTTAACTCACCTACATTCTGCATTTGAAATTCAATGATTAATGGTTACAGTAAAGCTTCATTATCCGATAAATTATGGCGGAAACGAGAGCGAGATATCAGTAATGCTAGAAAATAAAAACCGCAAAATACGACAAAACCAATGTAATATGAGTGGAAAAATGGAAAAAAAGCGAAGAAACACAGGAAAAATAACGTAAACGTGCCTGGATAAGTGACTAGCGAATCATGAAGGTATTTCTGTAGTTAGGTAATTGCTAACATCATATTCTGGTTTTCCTTATAAGTTCCTGAAAGTAGAAGAGATGCAACACTAACTTTTCCATCATGTATCATCAACCATTTTGTACACCTGCACAGTTTTTAGAGTGCTTTGTTTCCTAGAAAAAAATCGTTGAACATTGTAAGATCTCACGTAAAAAAAGCTTTGGCTCTGCATCTGGGTCAGCGCGCTTTACTTGGTAATTCTCATAACAATGCATTTAACATCTAAGATGCAGGTTTTGGGCTCTAACACCTACTAAGTGCAAGTACGAAAGTGCCACATGGCACGGGGGTAAATTTTAAATCACTACAAACTAGATTTTAAAAGGTCTGGAAATTATTTAAAAAGAAGTTTTAACTTGGAACCATGAAGAATTACAGAAAAACCAACCATTGAATGTTTTCACATTGTAAGGTAGTTTGCAAGTGAAATTCTGAAATTGTAAATGCTAATAAGTATGAACAGTCATAGTCATTACTTTTGATCACTCTTTTTCTTTAACAAATGGTTTTTTTTTTCAGGTTTACTTTCACTTGCATGCAGCTCACTGTGTGGGAAGAAAAAGAAACATGCAAAAGATGATGATCCCAAACTGGGCAGGTATGTTTCATTAGTTTCTTTTTATTTCACAGAAATAGGTTGATTTCAGGGAAGTAGATTTGGTTCAGTGTCATTCAACTAATCGATGTTACCCCTCTCATATTTTTTCAATTAACTGCATTGCGTTTTAAGGCTGACTCCTCAAGTTCGAGAATTAAGGGGCCGTTCATAAAATGCACAACACTGAAAATTTGAGTTTTTAACCCCTCCACCCTCTTCTTCATAACATATTATCAGTAACACAGCTTCACCCCTCCAAAAATGTATGTGATACTTTTTTCGACCCGCTTCCCCTTCAATCAGAATTTTGTGATAACTTTCGGATGAAAAATTTCCCCCTTGGGTTAAGTTTCCATCTTCGATTTTTGAAAAACCGGCGCTGAAGGCCCCCTCACCCTTAAACGTACCTATACCGCAGGCTGAGACCCCTCCCCTCCAGCGTTACGTATTTTATGGATGGCCCCTAAATACAGCTCTTCATATCCTCAGCATGTCCCCTTTAGTTAACAGAGAATGTTGAATGTCTGTTTCTTCTCCCTCTGTTCATCTCTGCTGTCCTTATCTTTGTAGGAGTGTAGAAAATACCTTCATCTTCTCTGTCATAAGGTCATGCAGGTACCGCGTACACTCAATAATTTTGAGCTCTATACTTAATTTGAAATCGTTTATAATTTGAGAAATCAGGCTGATTTCCTTGCAGTTCAATTTCTCAATTTTTGGTTCAGTCTGTGTCAGCTCTTTATCATTCACATATTCGTTTTTGCAAAGCTGAATTTTTCGAATCTCTCTCTTGCTGCTCAAAGCTAAAGCTAACTTCGTTTTTCTTGAGTGGTACCATAGTTCTCATCAGGTTTTCATTGTTGAATGTTGAAAACTATTTACCTATGTGAAATGTTGAAAAGTCTATCTATTAGTGTACCTGGGAGATTATCTTTCATATAGTCGCCAAAATACTGCGTTTGGAACTTTGAATTGAGTTTTATCCTCCCATAAAGTTGAATCAAGTTTAGCAGAAAATTTAAGAATCAGTGTAAAATTCATGCTCTTTAAACCAATCAAACCAAAGGCAAAATTAATGGTGAATATTTTTGAGAATTGTCTAATTTTTGTTGATGTAAAGCCAAGGCCACTATTTTACAGTCTTTACAGTTGGCGTTTTCCATTGCCGTATTGCAACAATCCGTCGACGTCCGATAATAGCAGTCCTGGCAACTGCTCGGTCCATTCTCATACTGAAAAGTTACCTCTGCCTGACATGAATTTTGTTTTGTAAGACATCAAAGTTGTTCCTCTTTGCTGTTGTTATTTCAGCATGAATTTTCTTTTTCGGTTGAAATTTTTTAGTTTCTGGATTTTTCATCGTCAGCCACACACACTAAGTTATTTTCATCCCAGAATTATTTTTACTTACTTGTTTCTTTTATCCATTTTTTTAACTCCTTTCCATGTTTATAAGTTTGCCAGTTATGTATCTACAATATATTTAGAAGCCATCTGCAATTGTGCCATTTCTAAGTTCGCCGATGTCTCTTGAAAATATCATGTCCTTTTTCTCTTGAAACTTTGTTCACACCTGCATTTGTTTGCTATTATTCGTTCTCTGCTTGTAGTTTTACTACCTTATATTTATTTTATTGGAGCTAGTATCACTCTTATTTTCACCTTACATGGTCTGAGTACAATTTAAACATAACATAAGACTAAATGAACTTACACACTTTATTGTTAACTGTTTTTCTACCAGAAGAGCTTATAGCATGCTCAGGTACATTTTCCTAATTTTTAATGCTTAAGAGTGTTTCACTTGTTCGCCAACAAGTACCGAAGCGTTTCTTGTATGGACAAGGACAGCGTCCTCAAAACTCAAATCCTCTGGTATTATTAAAGTATCTCAAATTATCGCGAGATAACTAATATTACAGCCATTCAATATTTTGTAAAATTCTGGAGAAGCAGCTTGCTGTATTCTCTAGAATTTTCTTGAATAATCAGGTAGTGTTTGTGGAAGCAGAAAGGATATGGCTTGTAAAATGAGTATTTTTCATCTCTAGAGCATGTGTTGTGGGGCCATAAGGCAAAGTACTTATCCTGCTCCAGGCTAACTTTGAAGAATGCGTGAAGTGAGCTCTACTCGGCTAGTACCTGTCAAAACTGACGTTCAAAAATTTAAGTCAAGCTCAAGACCTGTCAATCAAATTTCAATCAATCAATCAATTTTTTTTAAAAAAGAACCTGGCAGTATAAAGTAATACCCCGATCAACCTATGAATTGTGGCCAAAGCCCGAGCCAGGTACTTGAGCAATCAAGACAATCAAATCTGCATAAAAACACTTAAAACTTGTATCAAAAAATGGAGAAAAAACAAGAAAAATAACACATAAGCGTGCCTCATTGTCCTGCTGGATATCTGGATTGCTGGATTTAAGTGACAAGCGAATAATCGAAGTATTACTGTAAACTCTTGCGGACTTGGGTGGACCGGGAAAATTTAAAAATTGTCAATTTCATTACAAAAAAGCCTTTGCTACTAGTGCTTCATCAATGTTGGTTGCTTAGTTTCATTTGAAATATTTCATTTGAAGTTTTTTATTTTCAATAGTTTTTAATCATGATTATGCCAATTTCCAGCTTCTTTTACGCAAGCTCCTGCAAACTTTAAATTTTCATTATATTTCCTGTATTAATGTACAATATAAACAATAATGTAAAGTATCAAAAGATAGCTGAGTTTTTCAGTTGTCCAGTTTTTTTCGTTAAAGCTAAAAATTACAAATTTGATTTTAACGCAAGTTTGACACCTTCATTTAGATTCAACTTTAAATATGCTTCGGCTATGTGAGTTTGTTGATACATCTAATTCGTGCGGTGTAGATAAATCCTTGATAAAGCACCTGAAAATGAGCATGGACTGTATGAAATGTTGTAATTGCAGTAGAAAAAAGAATTGAAAATTTGAAAGCTCAAGGTAATCAAATGATCATCCATCTTGAAAATTGCTGTATCGAAAAGAAGCGGTGTTAAATTTGCAATCATGGAGTCAGTACTCAACAGAAACTGTTAATTTTATGATATTTATAAAAAAAATACTTTACGAAAGTTGAGATATACAATTTACGAAAATAAAAATTGAAAAATTAAATTGTTCAGACAGCAAAGTATCTGTCTAAATAATATAATTTAGTCTAGTTAACCCATCTAAGTTTCCTCTAATATCAGACGTGTTTAAATGTGAGTTTGTAATTTTTATATCTTTTCTTTTTTTTCTAGTGAGGCCAAAGAACTGTTAAATGGGCATCGTGACAGCAAAGTTAGAATCGATTCAAATATGGATGACAGGTATTCTATTTTATCAGTTTTTCAGAATAATTCCGCTCAATCTTTAAAAAATACAAAGAGTATTAGAAAATAAAATAACTTTCCTTTTGTCTGAACATTTACGGAGTTGACTGTGAATAGATAAAACAATATCACCTCTGCAGGGCCATGAAAGGCACAAAACATCTTTTATTGTTTAAATGTGTCTCTACGTGAGTGTTTGCCAGAGATTTCTGCAGGAAGGGGGCTCACAGGAACATTTAATCCCTGAGAAGTCTGGTGATAAGCACTACCACTCACTGTCCCAAGATCCCTAGCTCAGCTCTGTCAAGCTAAGTAAAGAGCAGTAAATCCATATTCTGCCGAAAGTCCACTATGCAAAATGTAATTCTATTCGTTTCAAAGAATAAGATACCTTCACATTTCAGAAAAGCCAAAATTGAAATAATGATGCTGATGATTTTTGATGGAGTTGTACAAAATTCTCATGAGACTCCATGCATTGAACATACCTCATGTGCGTTTTACTGCAGGTTGGAAATCCTGCTCTTTCTGCATAGCAGAGCTGAGAAGTTAATGTGTTGGAACTTACGAAAAAGATGGAAAGGAATGATAATATTCCTAATATATTTGAATGATAACAAGTATATCTAAGAGAGTACCTATCGTCTTTAGTTGGAACTCGAGAAGTTTGAGTGCTATATTTGTGGTCTCGAGCACCCTAAAATAATGAAATTCTAATGGCTCCACTTTTCAGGAGTGGAAAATTTTGAAGCCATCGATTACTTCCGTAGTCTCTTTGTGAAAATCATTTCATAATAAGTTCTGCTTTTAAAACTAAATTGGGTCAAGCTGTTCCAACACCACTGCTCACTACAGGGGAACGGCAACCCTAAAATCGAAAATGAGATAGTTTTAAAAATTGAAGCGAGAAGGTATAAGAAGCAAAATGGCTCTGTTCTGAATGAGAAATTCACAAAATCGGCAGAGATATGAAAGATTGTAAATCTGACTGGTGACGTCATGTGCTCCCAGTGCAACTGCGGTTCACACGCACACAACTCGAGGTCTAGCGCATTTGCTGTTGGGCGCCGCGAAGTCGCCTTTATAATCACCCCTAAGCAAAGAAAAAAGAGTCGACCAGGAATGAGCGAGATCAGGGCGAACTAATAACTTGTTGCAAACACGCGTTGGCCACTTGACACCGGAGACAGAATGCAAAGTGCATACTGCCATATGCAAGACGGAGCTCACGATGTCTGGTGCTCAGCTGTTTTTTCGCAATAGCGGCTCAAGGAATGCAATTTCGGCATCGTTTATTGCACACTTTTCTTCGTCGATTTAGCTAAACTTGCTTTTAAGGTTGCCGTCCCCTTTCAGTGAGTGCTGCTAAGCCGTTCAGGTCCCTCCAGTCTCAGTCTCTTAGTATACATACCTGCAGGAACATTCATTAACTTTTTAATTTATTTGTCTTATTGTGAAAAGTGCTCTTTTATGCTGTTCAGCATCTTGAGTCAACCATGTACTTTCAATTTAATACTACTGAGATCTCATTTATCTCTCCTATTTTGCAGTATGAAGAAGAATATGCAAGTCAATTATGATATGAAGAAATCAATTTCCAAAACTAGTTTTGTTGGTAAAGATTCTGCGGTTTAGTGGCCGTTGTTACTGGAGAAAGGTCAGTATTACCTCTGAGGTGATTAATTGTAAAGTATGTGTAGAATATAAGTAAAATGGTTTAATTTTCTACATGAAATAAAAAAGACCAAGAATTATTACAGAACATTTGCCTGGTAGTTAATCTGTGTCCTCCTACTTCAAAATATTTGATAAGTGGAAAGTATGTCTGTCTTGATTTTTGAAAATGTCAATCTTCATTAATTTCTCACCTATGAGCTGTTTTGAACCGATGTAAGAATTTCAGACAGATTATCAGTACCATCAATTTTTAGTAAAACTTTTTATTTTCTTCTTTAGCTCTAATGGGATATTGTGAATTCATTTTGACCAATGCCTCTTCTTAACACTTTTTAGCGACCACTGTGGGTAGGGATTGTTCTTTCCTATCTTTGGATAAAAATTTGCCTCAATATATTGAAGTGTTTGAAATTCAGAAGAAAAACTTTATAAGTGTCATTTTTAACTGATCCTTATTTCCTCTATACATTACAGGTTACGAACGACCCGAACCTGAACTGATGACTTTCTGTTGAATCCATCAGAAGTCAAGAATCACCCATCTTGTGAGCAGCTTGGTTTTTTGTAATTATTCGTGTAATTAAAGTTAGGTGTAATGTAATTAAGGTGCTTAAGAGTTTGTATTGTTTGTTTAATTTGATTGTCTTCGTTATCCGATAATTGCCAACCGACTTGCGTCCATGAAAATTTGATTTTGCACAGAATTGATATTTGTTAATATTTATGTAATACCTCCAGTTGTTGCATTTCTAATTCAACCAATCGGTAATTCATACTAACGCCTCTGTTTCTTTTTAAAAGTATGAATGTTTGAAAGTATTTGTGATTCTTTTTTGACAGTATTCATTCTCAGTGTAAATGATCAATATTCTTAGTCCTGTCCAATCTGTATCAATATTATTCTTTTCTTTTGATTCAAATGGAATTTTAATTTATAAAAAGTAACTTTTTATAAAGAAATTCAAACAGGGATTTTAAATTTAGCCTTTTTCGTTTCTTTTTTTTTGCGCTGAGACGTGCAGCCAATGCAACACTGCCGTTTTCCTGTTTTGTTTTTTTTTAATTTTTTAAAAAGAAAATAGGTAACCAATTTTATTTTTGAGCGCAGGAGTAGGTGAAATTTCAAAATATTGGTTTGCTATCACTGCAAAAGAGTTCATGTGATACTTGCCCACCGTTTAATGTATGAATGTTGGGAGTGAATGCAAGAATGTTCATAGTAAATGCCTAAGTTTTATAAAATGCAATGTTGAATGAAACATGTCTATCTCAAGCTATGGGTTCCTTGTCAGTTTCTGATTGTACCCTTTTGTACCAGCAAACATGAGATGAGAGAGTCAGGTTGAACCTCAAAAAGAAGGAGTATGCATTTCGGTAGATTTTAGTAAAGATCAAGTTATCAACAATCTGCAACCACCTTGAAGAAAAAAGGGAGGAAAGAAATAGATTCAGAAAAAAATCATTGTTGTTCGTAATAAGAAACTATGAAAGCCACATATAGCTACATAACTGTATTTGTATCATTGAATTTTTGTTCTCTATATGAAGGAAGATGGAAAAAGTCTGATCAGTAATTTAAGTTTACTGTGCTTTTTGTTACTTTTGATGCATTTTTTGATAATTCGAGACAGAGATAAGAAAAATTGGGTAGGTACATCATGATTTTTAGGCCAAAGGATAACTGTCTGCCGTAGATTGTGAACTGTATTTGGTAGCAGTGATACAGTTATTATCTCTATTATTGTGATATGTACCGTCGATTTTATAACCTTTTTTAATAGTTTTTAATATTCTTCAACAATTTCAAGGACTAGATAATACTGATGTAAACCCGCTTTGTGGAATTGCGACTGAAATTTTGTATTATTTTTTCTTTCAAAAGGCGATGATTGGTAAAAGTGATAGTCAGGTCATGATTGTAATTTTTGTACATAGATAAACTATCTGTGTAATATTTCTATCCTTTTGATTGTTTTTCTTTTCGTTGCATTTTTTATCTTCTATTCTGTTTTATTTATATTTCTCTCGCTGACAATCTGAAAACAGTATCTCTTACAATTAAAGGAAAAGAAAGATTGTTTCTTCTTTTTTTCCTTTTTCTTTGTAACTACTCATCAACTTAAGTTAAAAGAGGAATTTAAACTGTAATCTTAATGTTTTATGTGTATTTTAAATTTAAAGCTTTTTAATTTGAAAGTAAGAAATCGAGCTGCTTAAATAAATGTAATTATCAGTGTGATCATTTCACAAGGGTTTAATCCTTGTTTTAATTTTACTCTTCCACCCTCACTTGTATCTCAACTAATCAGAGATTTTACCAGATACTGGGATATTTTCACCTTTAATGACGATTACCGATTACTTTATAATATGTATTTACATCATATTTTATGTATTTTGTCCCCCCTCCCCCTCGTTTTTCAAGGGCATTATCTCCCCTCTATTTTATCTTGCCTGATCATAGATGTTATGTTAAAAAGAGTTCCAAAACACTTATGAATGCTTCAACGATAAGCAACACATGAAGTTTCTAAATATTCCTTTTCTGTGTGTACAAAAAAAGTAGGTGTGAACTTCTTTTCTGAGTGTCTTGGTCAAAAAATATGCTTTGTAAAATTGCAATAAATTGTGCATTTTGACTAACTTATTTTTAAATTTTTATTTTATATTTGTTATAGGGAATAAAAGTTTCCTGTAAAAATTTAAATGAATGTAGTAAAAGTACATATTACCCCTTTTTTTGTGTTTTAAACCAATAGCCCTTCATCATTTGGTCTAAAGCATTCCACGATCACAAAATTTAACAGAAGTAACAGATGTCTCTACAACAAAACATTTTATCATCTCAATTCTAGTCAGTAACTTGAAATTCACTTACATTGCACGTGTTAATGTGTAAGAAAATAATGTTTAACATGCAAGAGAGTTGGCCCCTTTATCTCTCTATTTACAATTAGTGTTTTAGTTACTTATTTACCCTTTCCACTCTAAAATAAAAATTGTACAGTTAATTTTTTTCTACGCAAAAACATTACAATGGTGATGATTGATGCGCCTTTGAAATTAAATAATTTTAAATTGAATCTTGACCTCAGTTAATTTTAAAGTCAATTTATATTCTCTTCAAAATTATAATTCTCATTTAATTTAAAGAGTGTCGATCATAGTATCAGGACAAGATATCCAGCATGCAGCAATAAGTTTCTTTTTTATAATGAATCGTCCTTTGAGAATAAACGCAGAAGCAAGCAATTTATCATGGATTTTTAATGAAATATACTAAGGGATGACTAAAGTGGCATCCCTTTGAATATTTGCAAATGTTCACACCTCTCATGCTGTGTTGGAAGTCTATTCTTAAGAGAAGATTGTTTACATCAAGAGAAAACACGTAGCCTTCATCATCTTTTGTAGTGTTTTTCAACTGTACATCTAGTATTAAGACTCTGCTTTTAGTGTTAATACCATATCCTGTGAGTTTATTGCAAACACGCATCAGCATCAACTTTGTACTTATTCGAACAACTAACCTGTGATTTTCCTTTTTTTTATGGAGTAATTAAAAGACTTGTATGTAATCCTTTTGATGTAAGTACTGTAGTTTAATCTCTTTTAATTTTATTTTTCTCTGTATTTAATTAATGGAGGAAAATGATAAAACCAATTTAATCCAATAATGCAACAAAAACAGAGAAAATTTCTAATAATTACATTCTTGCTCTTTCACTTAGAATGACAAACATCTGAGAAAACAGTTTTTCCACATCTTTCAAAATACTCTAATTTTTTAATAGAAAGCATTCTCTCATTTCCGCATCAGAAAATTATAATTTAATTCTTTCCTTAGAACATGGAAGTGGAATGCAGAATCTTTAGCCCAAATGCACCATTCAGCACTGAATCCAAACTCGTTGTCAAGAATGAATCCAGAATCACATTGGACATTTCTTTGATTCAATTTTGTATTATGATATGTTTACAGAGCATTATGAAACCCTCTCTCAAGATCAATAAATAAATCTTATAAGCACTTATATATGTATAGATCTCCTGAGATTCATTCCGAGACGGCCTCTTGCAATGGAGTTGCCCTTATGAATCAGCAAGTAGAGTCTTGGATCAGAACATCACCTCAGGCAACAGTGCAACTTGTTTAGTACATATGAAGTGTTCAAGCCGGAGGAGTTCAAGTGCTAGGAAAATATACTTACATTCTGTGTATGACTCATTTCTTAAACCTGCATTTCGAAGTTTCTTTCACCATTATTTGTTGTGTTTGTTCTCTTTCTTAATTACTTGGATATCGTGGTAAAGGAACGTCGAGCTCAATGCAATAAAATTTCAGAAAGCCCTATAGAGGCAGAGCATAGCTTTTCTCAGTAGGTATATCCCAAATCATGATCTAAAGGAAAAATTGCAAGTGTATAAAAAATATTTAATTTGTCCCGAAAGAGGACTAATATTATTTACTTAAATTAAACTCAGAAATTTCTTTGATCATGAGAAAATCAAAGGGAGTATTTGCTAAAATCCCTGGAAATCTTTAATCCATGTTCTTAGTCATTTACATTTTGTCGAAATCATGCAGAAAGCCGTATCTGAGCAAGTATCATTCTCTCAAAGAAAGAAATAATCCTTTTTATCAATGAACAGAGGATAAGACTTATGGAAAGACTTCCAAGAATAATTGAAGACTTAGATTAATTATCTCTGTGAGAGGTATGATTCTTGGTGAGAAGAGGGTGTATCCCCCTGCGAATCGTAGAATTGTTGCTGGGATCAAATTTAGAAAAAGACAGATTTACTTTATTTTTTCACCGCAATGTATCTGAAACTATATATACATCTAATTTGTAGTCACTAAGCCCTTGTACTTATTTTATACTACGTTTTTACTGTCCCTCTTCTGTACATATGCTTTTGAAGTTCTGTAAAACCATAGTTATCTTTTTTATGATTCTCCTTTATGATCAAATTTTATAACTGGTCTATTTGTCACTATGATGTCTTTTTATTTCTAACAGTATCTCCTCATGAAGCTAAATGCGTATTTTATTGTTTAATTTTCTCAATGATGGTTCGAGCTTCATATTTCAAACATAGTATAGTAAGTTACTGTAAGTAACTAGAGTAAGTCACTCACATGTTCGCTGAAACACAGTTATCTGACATTAGTAATTACACTAATTAAAGTAATCAAATTAAAACCCAGGGTAATTACAAAAGAAAAATACTCTCTTACTCTATTGCCGTCATATTCCTCAACTTTTTGATTTGTTAGCTCCTTTTTGGACTGCTAACAACGAGCATCTGTTTATCTATTTCACATTCTGTTACCTAGGATCCTCAAAAAATTTAATTTTTACAGAGAAAATATCGATTTCTCTGGAAGTTGTTGGAAAAACATTATTATTAATCGAGTTTTTCTATTTATTCGCTGTGAATTTTGCATAAATTAAGCAGTATTTGTCTGAGTAAGAAAGTGTGACTAGAACTTCATAAAATTTAGGGCAGCCTTGATCAGTAATATAAAACCGTGTTCTGTGTGTACAAAAACTTTTGCCACTTGGTCCCAACTCCACTCACTCATAATTTCTGTCAACTCTCATTAATTTTGTGCATGAAACAAAATAATGTTATTTTCAAGCGTATTGTGTACAAGTACGCTTTTGTTTTTGTGTACAAAATAGGAATGTAAGTGTCTTCTTTATTTTTTTTAAACATACCCTTAATATTTCCTCAAATAAATTCAATACTTTGTATCCATCCTCTTAATTATTTCTTACAAATACCCCAGGATATAAAAACCGCACGCTTTGATCATGGAAAATGCTCTCAGCAGCTCTTTCATTACCACACTAGATTCTGTCGCACAACGTTAATTGGTTGTTATGCAAAAAAATTGGAGCGCAATCAGCAGAGAAGTGGCTAAAGTGGATACTTAGATCCTCATCATCAGATAGAGCTACGAATGTGAACCCTGATGAGGGAGGCTATTGAGCAATGACGGAAATGTTCCAGGGAGGATACAGTTTTGTTGAATGCAGATACTGCGTTTGTGGTTATGAAAGGGTGAGAAGAAAAATTATTATGCCTCTAAAGTGCTCTAAGGGCCATTAGTCTAGACTTGCACAAAGAAGTGATATTTTTGGTCATAAAATTATAAGAGGATTTTGTTTCCCTGGTCAAAGCGACATAAGCTTGAGACTTAGCTAGGGCATTCTTTGTTGTTTATGAGCCATTTCTCACCAGAAATAACTTTCTCTTTCTCTCAAGTTAGCAAATAAATCAGATAGTGCCCCTTTTTTTGGAATTATTGCTATTTTAGATTTCCTATTGAATGGAAATTTTTTAAATTTTAAACTTATTTGAATTTTTCCCCCTTAACTTCGTTTTATATACCAGATATGTTTTCGCTTTGATGGACTATACTGCTGTGCAATGCAAAAACGCCGTAAACGCCATTTTACATTTTTTGGAAACGATGTATCATAGCAGAAGAACTTGTGTACCTTGGGACATGTTTTTATAGAGTGCTTTTGCAAATACTATCTAGAACATAACCAGAAAATTTGAGGTGCATGGGTAAAACAGTTTTTATTTAATAAAGCATTAATTTCCAAAAATCGAGGGAAAATCTTGATGGATTTGCGGCGTTCTTGCTTAGCATGGCAGTATAATTCACAGTTGGATTACCACTGACACTCTTAATCATAGTTCTGAACAAAAGAGAAGGAAAGAAACTGTCCAAAAATGAAAATATTTCATAGCTTTATTTATACCTTTCAAAACAGTAGAAACGGTGAACGGTGAAAGTTTCAACAGAATTTTCCATATCATTACAAGAAGAGAAAATCATAGGTACAAAAGTAAAAAGACTATAACACCTTAACCCAGTATAACAAACAATGCAAGAGAGACCTACACAACATATTTACAAACACACAGCCCTATGCTTGCACAACAGGCTCGCAAGAGAAGTTGAAAAATGATGCTGTTTCTACTAAAAAGCAAGAAGTGCTAAAAGTGGAGTATGTCGAAGAAGATTTCAAAAAATCAAATCAGACGGCTTCTCTAATGCAACTCCTGCTATTTCAGTGATTCAATAGCTTGACAATTAAAACAAGAATTTTTGGTTTGACATATGTAGTGAAATATGAGGTTGAGATTCTTAAAAAAGGAGGGTAAATAGCTACCATTTGCATCAATATACAGTTTTTTCAGTATTCAGTATGTTTATCTTTGCCTTTATTAACTTCAAGTGGCAGGCACATAAACTTTTTTGTCATGACATCGATCATCAAACAGCAAACATCAATCACCGTGAAAACAAAACTGAAAGTTCATTTTCTTTAAAGTTAATTCTATGTATTTTGTTTCTTGTGTTTTTGGTCGCAAGTATGAAGGAGAGAAAACTGATAGATTACTAACTTTAAAAGTTTACATATAACTGCAGAAAGTAAATTTTTGAAAGAAAACACCCTGCTCATTCTTGCAGTTTTTTGTGTCCCCTTAAAAATTAAGGTTTTTAAATTTCTACCAGATTTGTTCGATCTAGTGAAAATCGTTCAACATTTTCTACAAAAATCTGACCTGACACCAACAATGGTACTTCAGTTTTATTAAAATGTGTATACTTCTCTTGAGTCTCGATTGAATCAATTTTGAAGAGTAACAGGAGACTTTCAGCTCAAACTTACACAACAGATGGTCATTTCTGAGCAAACTCTATAAAAAACTTAACTGTCCAAAATCAATAATGAAGCCCACAAAAGATGAATTGGATTCAGCCCCTACAAACGATTTTACAGCCGTTCTGGAGTGTAATTTTAGCAGATACATTACATATGATCCTCACAAACTGCAGGCAGCAGTATCTGAATTTTTCAAGAGAATTTATAGAATTTTTGGAGGAAGTATAATTTTTACACTTTTCCGACTTCTCTATTTTCTTTAATATTTTGCCCTCCAGGAGAATGAAGAGAACACTTGGATCTCATTCCAACTGTTATGGCTAATAAAACAAGTATGAGAGAAGCAAACTACCTGATGAGTGAAAGTAATCACACCATTTCATAAAAAAACATGTTGAGAGCTTCAAAAGAAAAACAGGAAAAATCATGGTTTAGTAAACTGCTCCAGGATAGATTGTGGATTTTGTTATCACATCAAGACAAATTCGGATCATAACTAGAGAAAAAGTGAGATGAAAGACATCATGTAGAGAGTCAGCAGTAACAAAAATGGCAAATGATACTCCAAAAATCAATCTGAAATCCGGTTTAAAAATAATGATAATTGTAAAAACAAATTACAAATAAATGAATAAAAAATATTCAATGAAAATTACCTTCCATAATTCAGGGTTTAAATTTCTAATTCTTACTTTTTTTCTTTCTAGAGAGACTGATTTATCAGTTTGTAAAAATAAAAGCCAAGTTAAGTTTTTTAAAACAAAAATAGTTTAGAAAGTAGAGCTGTTTCTAAAAATATGTTGGACTTTAATTAAAATTACCAACGCAATGACACGGAATGATTTTTAGGTGTGCTACCTATACTTAAAACAATAAAGGATGAGAAAGAGATAAAATCAAATTTAAAAGTCCAAAGATCAGAATATAATCTCTGGCATGGTAAAAATGGAAACTATAGTCATGTCGTATGTGAATATATTTTCCTTCTTGGATTTTGTTACGGAAATTTTACAAATGTGCTTCATGCACAAAACACCTTAAAACCCAAGACTTTTCTGTAAAAGGATTAAATAAATGTATCCATTAGCTTAGATTCCAACAAATATGGTAGAGTATTGAGAAAATCTCAAAAAGAAGGAGAGGAGCGCAAGGAACTAGACATTAAAATACATTTCACAGCAAATTTCTCCTTTTTTATTTACCTAAATGGACCTCAGATTCCATAAAAACTAAAGTTCAGATGTTGGCTTTAATGTGGGACAAATCTTTGTGACATTTTTCTGGTAAGAAAGTAGCCTTGGTTTCAATTTATAGACGAGTTAGTTTAAAAAAAAATAATAAAAATTAAGAGTTTTTGAACAGAAATCTTCAGACAAAGAATTTGTCAGAATATTGTGGATGTATTAAAGAGTTTTTGACATCAGAATAAGGAGACTACTATGACGTTTCTGAACCCCCGGGGTTCCGGGGGTTTCCCATGGGGTCCCCGCCATTATCTGACCAGAAACAACCGAGAAAATAGCATGGTGCATGTGGTCTGGATCACCCTGGCCCCCAAAGACTTCATTGATAAGGTAGAGGGAGGACCCTAAACTAATCTAAACTAACATCTAATTTTCTTTTCAAAAGAAGTGACCGGTAAAACAAGCAGGAAAATTCATTTATCAGGTTCATTAGACATGAGTTCACCCCTAAACTATGAATCAGATATAATTTTGCCATCGCGGTTTCTAAACTTTTACAATTCATCAAAGGCAGATAAAACAAGTTGAATGTTCTATACATATGTATTTAAAACCTGAAAATTGGTTGAAGTAGATTATGAAAATGAATTTAGAAAATAAAGTACACATTTCAAGAAAGACCGTTTATGCATTTTAGTTTGCATTTTTACAGGTCTTCTTTATATAAAACAAAATAAAATAAATAGAAATTCAAAAAGATGCATGGAATCGAAGAGAAATTGACAATGGAAGTTATTTAAGTATATTAAAGTGTTCTGTTTTGGTGAAGCTAAAATTATTAGGGCTATCACCAGAGTACAGGGCGATAGCATCATTTTTAGAGCTCAGCTCACTTGGCTTGAAAAGAGGAATTACTGGAATAGTTAGAATACTTTCTGGGCTTAAAACGGGTTTACTTAATTATTTACAGTATCCAACCGCTTTCTTAAAAAGGCGTTTGAAACTACTCTAGCTAAAAAACCCTTCATTTTTTTACGTGGAGCTAATTTACTTAAATTATTTTAAACTTGGAAAAGGTTTATCATCTCTTTCTTGAGCATGCAGACTTTTTTTATTTAAAATAATCATGTTTGTGTGCTTTTATGAAAAAACACACTCCAGGCTTTTCGAAGAAATGGTTGTCATTAAATCCATTGATTTTGTTCCAATGGTAAAAATGGTAACCAATGGGTTCAAACGATATGATAGACCTGCATCAATGATTGTTACCTCTGAAGGAACCCAAATCACAACAACAGTTTTTTAGGGCCCATTTTCACAACTTAAACCAGATATAAAACACTGACTGAATTAAAATAAAATTCATGTTTAGCTCTCGAATGAAAAGAACTGAGCACTAGCCAAACATCTACTTAACTTTGACCTGTCAAAATAGGAGGTAATCGGCGGAGTTACATGAAATACCTATTCATATTTTTAATCATCATTGAGGGCTGGTTGACTTGATTATAAAATCAGATAATAGATAGTATTCATGGAGAGCCTAGGCGACTTAAGGTGATTCTTCAAGCTCAAGTGACGTGGTCGAACTGGCATGCAATATATCGCATCAATTAGGTAAACAATCTCGGAGGATTTTGAATTTTTAGCAAAAGAAAGGGCGATCGCCCCTGCGCATGAGCCTAAAGAATCATTTTAAACCTAAAAAAGGGCAAAATTCAGAGAAATGAAAGCAGAATAATGTTAGGAAAAAAACCTCCCATTCGATAAGGAAATCGATGGCTGATTCGAATACGAGGTTTTTTCTAAACACTATTCTGCCTTCATTTCTCTGAATTTTGCCAATTTTTGGGTTTATAATGATTCTTTAGGCTCATACGCAGGGGCTATCGTCCTTTTTTTTTGTTAAAAATTCAAAATCTTTACCTAAGATTTTTTATTTTTTATAAGATTATTGAGATTTTTTACCTAATCAATGCGATATATCGCATGCCAGTTCGACCACGTCACTTGAGCTTGACGAATCACCTTAAGAAAACTACAAGAGAAACAAAGTAGATCACTTGCCTCAGGACAATCATCTGAGTAGATTGGCCACTTCTTCATAATTGCTACTTGAGTTATGGAAGTTCATTGACACAGACCTTACATTTGCTACTGTCGGTGGTGACTTGCTCATATTCATGATTTGTGGAGAGGTTGATCTACAGTTTCGGTCATGCGGTGGCACAATATAATCACTAGCAACCTGCTCGGCAGGAGAAACTGACCTAGATACAGAAGGCATTTGGAGGTTATTTGATCGTTGTGCATTATCATTGATCAATGGGGTCTGAGGTGCAGATCGCTGCACTAATTGGATACTCCCGAATAAAGATTGGGAGAGATCCCCATTGGGGTCTACAGCTAGTTGCCGAATATTGGTGTACGATCGTGCTATATTGTCATTCGCTGAATTCGTTTCTTCTGGCTTTGAGGATAACTGATTGCGTGCTTTTGTGGTGTTGCGGCGCAGTGGGTTTGGTGAGGAACGATTTGTCATCCGGAAGCTGGAAAAGTTCATCAGTCTTGACGAGCTCCGTTGGAGTTTTACCTCTGACTCTTTTGAGCGGCCAGAGCTTTGGTGCTGAGATTTCGTTCGGACCAGACCACTACTGTTTCCCTCTGCAACAAAAAAAAATTATACAAAAATTAAACGTTTTGTGAAAACTCCAATTGCTCAGTATTTATGTCTATCAATGCAAGACACAAAATTAAAAAAAAAGAAAAGAAACTAAAAAAAAAAATTGTGGGGAGGAGGGGGATCAATATAAAGTTTAACCAGCCAAATAGCTTTGAAATGAAGAATTTACAGTTGATATTTGAACAAATATGATATGAGTGTTAGGCAGAAAATTTCCATTCGATAAATAAGCCGAATTTTTTCTAAGTGAATGGTTAAAGAAATCGATGACATCAGGCTTAAAGTAAAACATTGGTTCATAAACAAAATCAAACCGCTTTAGGAGAACTGAGTCAATATAGAAAAGCTGGCACCTAGATATTAGCAGTTTTCAAAGTTAAAACCTTGAAAGGTTGCGAAATAAATGTGCTCCTTTAAAAAAAAAAAAATTAATTCAAAATTTGCCTGTGCGGACCAAATGAGGGAGTCACTCAGTAATTCAAGTGCCTTGAAGCATATTAGGAGGAGTAGGTTGAGATTACTGCGCAAGATCAAGAGGCCTGAATAATAGAACATTTTAAAGTTGATGAACTATGAAAAAGGAGGCCACAAGCAAATATGCTGATAACATCATTTTTTATGGTGCATCAACCGCAATACCTACATTCTTCAAACACGCATATTACTCTATCTTATATGCAGTAGCAATATTTTGCACTAAAAAGTATAGTAAGTATAGTAAGTTGTAGGTGAATTGAGAAGATTTTGTGTCAGGTCAGTATCTGGTAGACATGAGAATCTTGGTGCGATATGCTCCAGATGGAAAAAATTTGTTCGGTCAAGATCTGAGAGTGTTAAGCATATTCCTTTTTTTTTTTAGAACAACTCAATATCGAAAATGCAATAAAATAGTTTCTTCTTTTTAGTAATGTTAATGTGGTCAAACTAAAGACGAGAGCTGTTCAATTTTTTTCAAAGCAAAAGCTCGCAGGCTAATTTCAATGCAGATAAAAAGCAAGTAATATCGGTACAGCGGTGAATGCTAAAAAGAGTCAATCGTCAGCCGAAAAACTAAAATCACTGCGTTTGTTCATTCTTTTAAATCTTGTGCTTTACAAAAATAGTATTCTACATTTATTTTTATCAGATTAAAGCAAATTCATCCAAGAGAAGAACTTCAAGTACACTTCGTCAATACCATATTTATCATGATCAACAACATCCTCAACCTGGGGACAACTTTACCACCAGTCAATTAATATTAGAAACTGTGGTACTGCATCTTAGCAGCTGACAGTTGTCTATGATTTTCAGCATTACAACCTACTTAAGCTCATCTGTAAAATGCAGCCAAGCAAATTTGCTGCTGTAGAGGAAATGAGAAAATAAGCTTTGTTCAGAAGACTTCAAATAGTAACAATCAATCTAGGAACTATCAAATGCTAAAGATTTAAGCTAGATGATGCTCTCAATTTCCAAACGTACAAAAAAAAGAGTGGATTGCAGTCATATACAACCATGGTTTATGAGGCTTGAAAAGCAAGGGTTCGAGTGATTGGAAAAGAAAAAAAAAAACTATGCAAGATCAACTAATGGTGTCAGATACATGACTTAATTTTAAAAATGTTTTAATATCCATCCACTTAAATCTTGGAACAAGATGTCAGTTGATTCTGAGTTGGATGGATGCAGGTGTTATATTCTGAATTTTCTGAACAACTTTCTAGTGCAAGGCCAAAGCTATCACTTCAAGCCAAAACGCGCAAAATCTTATTATTCCTCTTTGCAGATATGCAGCCACAGCAAAAACCAAACAAAAGAGAAACTCAGCAACAATGTTAGCAATCAATTTACAAGACTACGCAATTACCATTGATCTCTTAACAGTTCCTCCGATATTCTTTTCGTTAATTCTCATAAATATTCTGAAAGAAATAACCCATACAAGATTCGATACAATAGAAACTAGTTTTTGATAAAAATATAGTCAATCAAAAGACACAATACAGAAATAAGGTTCAAGGAAAGGCTCATGATTTTTAAATTAGAACTGGTAATATGTAGTGCTAAGAATCATAGCTTGGACACTCTCTTACTATGAGTTATGTGGCTCAATCTAAAGACTTATATTATACAATTGAAAGCGCTTTAGTCACTTTCTCAAAAGACTTTAACAATGAGGAATTCATTTCTACCGATAACCTTGTCTTGATATCGCAATCTGATTTGAGAGCGAAATTCAGAAAGCTCTAGGTTCTGCTTTGACTAAAAGGTCTATCCATAGTTCTATGCGTCTAAAATTCTACACACACTGAGATGTATTTTCTCGACAATTTTAAATTAATTAACTAAAAAAAAACATGGTCATATGGTTACTTCGAGAATATAATTTAAAATTTTAGAAAGTGAATAATACATAGGAGCAATACTAAAAAGACTTCATGAGAGGTCAGTGGAATTTTAGAACTATGGCTGATTCATAAGGCAATAATGTGCTGCAAGCTTAGAAGTACGCTTTTTAAGCTTGTATCTGATTTTTCATGTTGTTCTACAACTAGCCGTTATAAAAATTATTTTTATTGCCCTGTACCCTATCAACCTGAGTCCAATGCTGATTTTGGTTATTTTTAGACATTAGCCTGAAACTACTTCATCACTTCATTTTTCAATACCTAGGCAGTTCCTCCATTTATGAGGAAGTTGAGCAACAGTTTGATAGTTTGAAAGAAACAGAATGCGTGGCCAAGATGATTCCTTCTTGACTGGCACCAAAGCTATATTTGTCTAGCTTCTAATCTGAGAAATAAGCGATCTGTCAGAGATGAGAGGCAGTTCTTCCTCCATCTCTTAGGCGTTTGTCCAGGTTGCCTTTGGTCAAGAATAAGATGACAAAAATAAAATGAAATCATTTTACCAAACATTTAACTGAGAAACAGTTCGTTGGTTACAAGTATTATTAGTGGCCTCATATAGAGTTTCTAACATTCTACAGCTTTAACAATACTTACGGGGTCGTTTAACAGTATTCTGCCTCCTGCGTGCCTGAACCATCCCATAAACAACTGCTGCAAGGCTGGCATGCTGACTTGGTTGTCGGGAACATGTACCTTGTTGAGTATCGCGACCAGTAACATAATAAGTTTCCATATTACCTTTGCCTTTGACAGCAACTATGCCTCGAGGTTCCACCTGATACCCACGAGCTGATAGAATCTATGGATAAGAATAATTTATAATCATTTATGGGAGAATAAAATATGTAATAGTTTTAAGTAGGAATTCCTCTTTCTTCTAATTTCACTACTATCATGTTAAATGCACTAGACTTTAATAATTTACATGTATCAAAGCATCATAAAAATAAAAATAACTCTTTCCGGTGGCATAAGGTTTTGGTTAAAATTATTACATGTTGCACGGCTTTCATAGAATTTCTATGATTTCATTGAGAAGATGGATAAAATGGAGGACTATTGGAGGGACAGACAATTATGTTTAAGTGGATGAAGAGATTTTGCTGCTCTTAGGGAAAGAGTAAAGTACGTATGTAAACTCATGCTTTCGATATACAAATGTACATAAACTCAGTGAAATTGGAGCTGCCATTGAGCAGAGCAAAAGGAAATGGTGATTCACATGACTGTGGATTACTGTGTCATTACTGGCCAAAATCATGCTTGAGGCAAAAGGATGCTTGTCTCCCAATAACATCTTTCCTGAAATATTTTAAAAATTTTAGGGCCACCTGAAAAAACGAAAAATACGAAATACTGAAAAATATGAAAAAAAAGGAGAAAAAAAAATCACCTCTGCCGTGTTTTTGGGGACTTGAATCCTTCCCATTGTCCCAGTAGAGTCCATTCGAGATGCTTCATTCACAGTATTACCCCAGACATCATAAACTGGTTTCCTGGCTCCTATTACTCCGCCGACCAGTGCACCGCTGCTTATGCCTGTTTCAGATTCAATCAGAGTTGATGAAATATCAATAGTAAAAACTGAAGTAGCAAATGGAGATTCATAAAAAAGGTTATTACCTACGAAAATAAAAAAAATATCTATGCGTCTCATAATTCTCTATGAGATCTTGTTTAGCTGCTGGAAAGCTATAGTGCTGTATCACTTTCTGCCAGCAAAAAAAGAGAAAATGTTTTTGCTGCAACAATTCAGTTTATTCTTGGGAATTTTGTTTCCACTCTGAAACATTGAATTATAATTTTATTTCAAGTTGCCTCAAGAATTTAAAAAAAAAAAAAAAAACAGCTTCATTCAAAAGAACAGCAGTAATTGTTCAGTGGGATTCATGAGCATTTAAAAGTAAAACAAATAGAAAAATAACGATAAAAGAATAGACAATACATTTCAATTAATATTAATGTTGCTCTCCCAGTGATCAACTGTTGTTTGAATTACTTCTGTTCTGAAAGTGGGCTAATACGAGCATTGTAAATAATAAAATTCAAAATTGAACAATTATCAATAAAATCTAGTGCAAGCTTTCCGCATTCAGGATTGAAAAAACAAAAAGAGTGATAAATATGAAGCTCACTTACCAACACGAATGTGGAAGTTATTGAATGAATGTTTGTTGACAAGTTGCAATGATTGACGCATGGCTATTGCAAAATCGACAAGAGCACAAATATGCTGATACTTGTCTTCCCCAGGTTTACTTACTGGGTCCAAGCCAGACACAGCCATGTAACTTGCACCGACAGTTTTGATTTTTTCTATGCAGCTAAATCTTGGCTCCGACAGTAATTCATCAAAATCAACTGTGAAAATAATTACACTCTCTTAGAAGGATTCATTCTCTCACAAAATTTAGGTATCAAAGTGGTGAAAGAATGGAAAAATTTCTGCTGGCTGAAAAACTCTACTTCATAAAATTTTAAAAAACAGAGTGGTTGAATAGTGCTGACAAAGCAAGCCCACAATTTGTGAGTCCACAATATTCTGCGAAGAAATCAAAGCCGGGATATTCAAAAATTGGTCAATTCGTAAGGTGAAAACAGCAATTCATCCAAACTGGATATTGAAATAAGAATAGTAAAAATAGTAGTAGCATATCTTCATTTTACAGAGGTGCCTTGGCAACTAGAGAGCACTTGAAAAGGCATATCAGAGTCTGAAAGAAAATCCATCAATTGCAGACCACCTTATGGATGTAGGACATGACTTAAGAAAGTACAGCATAAATCTAGCAAGAGAATGCAAAAATGGCAAAAAACTAAGCATTTTGAAACAACTGGAAATTGAAAGATACAGAAATGACAGACTTCTTTATTGGCAACTGAAAAGTAGCATGACAACGCTGGTGATGCCTCCCTCCGTCTTAACCCACTTCAGAAGGAACCTATCCGCAGATCAGCAAGCATGCGATGGGCTGGAGAAATTGCATCATATTTCAACATAAAGAATTTATAAATGTATTCTTTTTTTTATGAATCACTCAACAATGGGTTAAGCCTCCTTTGAAGTGGTCGTTGTAAATTTAAAATGAATAGGACTGCAATTTTTAGGCGAGTCGTCAAGAAAGCATTGTGAACAGCCAAAGTTATCCAAACTTGTTGATGGCCATAGAAACAAAATGAGAGCAATTTTCAGTGTTTTTTATTGTTACTTTGTATTCCTGTTGTCACTGGTGCAATTCAAATGTGCATTGATTGATGGGCATTGGAAAAATAGATAGTTGGCAGTAGGCCATTACCCACTCAACAGTCCATTCACATGCGCACACTAGGAGACTGTACTTGTAACAGCAGCTCTAAACTTGATGGGCCCTCTTTTTTTTATACTGGGCTTCCGGAATTTCTAACAAATGGAGGCTATTATTTCAGTCGATGTTGCATTGTCGATTTTTGCATCATATTAACAAGGGCACAAAAACTTACCAATGATCTCATTCAAGAGTCTTATGCATTCCATGCCTTTATTGATATCTTCTGAATAAAACTCGGTAAAATTTGGTATACTAGCAAACATGACTCCTACTGCATCTCTAGACTGAGAGTATAATTCCTATCAAAACAGAAAAGTATCAGATTTTAGTTGATTTAATTGAGGGCAATTGGAAAAATTAGCAAAAAAGAGATCTATGTCTGAAGAGAACTGAGCAGAGAGACAGTCAAACAGCAGATGATTCTATCTTTATCATTCATTATTCCTTCTGACACCTAACAGTGGAATTTTCTATTAGCAATAAAAACTTTTTCCACCTTTAGCTCACACACTGATGTTATTACCGTGATTGCATCCCCAATCTTACTTTGATGATCTGACTTATTCATATATATATTTATGTATCTATTTGTTTAAGTGCTTGAAAGTTAAAGATGATGACCAAATCTTCCTCTACTACTTTGAATCTGCTTCAGACTAAATGAAGTCCAGCACTTTTCAAATAAAATATCCCAGATAATTTCAAGATTTTCATGATAAAAATGGAAAACTTTTCTTGCTCTTGGTAAGTTTTAGAGAAAAAATTCTAAGAAACTTTCATGACTTCTGGAATCAAGAAGTAAAAAAATTCTTATTTTTTAACACTAAAGTGTGAATTTGGTGATTCTACAAAACATTTCATGAAATTTTTTTTGCGAATTCCATGACATTTTTCCAGGTTTTTCCTGTTGCCAAAAAAAGGAAAAATTCAGTTCAGACTCAGCTTTCAGTACAAGTAAAATCAAGTAAAGCATATTCATGGTGTTTCAAAATTCCAGCTCATAAGTATTTTTATCTCTTCAGACAAACCATTACCACCAAAATGATATAAATTTTTTTCTAGAGATATTCTTGTAGTAACAAGGAAAAAATCCTCAAAAAATCTTCCGAAAAGCTCTTCACCTCAGTTTGTCGATCTTGAGTTAGAAAGTGGTTGGCAACATGATCTGGAAGGATATTACGCAGCAGTTGACGGTTGTATCGACGAGTTTCATGCATTTCCATACATTCACGCTCTGCATCACGCTTCCAGAGGAAGTCTAGCCGAGATGTGACCTCAACAAGCCGTGCATGGTACGCTACCAGAACAAGGAACACAGCAAGGAGTAATAGCATTTGCGTTGCCATCGGCATCGTTGATCTAAGACAGATAAAAAACACAGAACTGAAATCAAGAACTGTCTTGAAAATGAATTTCTTAAAACTGACCAAGTGATCAATTCGGCTAGAAATCTTGATTTATTAGTCGATTTTGATAAAACAACATTTGCTTAAGTTCTCAGTTCAGAGGTTTTCTATTGTATTTTAGGAGTTTTAAAGTAAGTGCCTAGATGAGGAATAATGGAAGGCAAATCATTTTGAACCCCTGAAGCGTGCTGGAATAGAGTAATTTTCACTAGATTAGGGGGCAAAAATGGAGTTTCCTTTTCGTCAGAGTCAGCTAAAAAGCTTGATGATAATTCTTGGATGCATATTTTCAAAAATTGTATTACTTCCAAAAAAAATACAACAGGGAAACTGGCCCAATTTTTTTAATGTTATCCTTATATTTCTCATGAAATCACAATAGCAATTGATTTACTGCTAAGACAAAAACTACCTAAAGTTAGTGAGACAAGTTTTTTTCTCTTTTTGTATTTTTTTTTTTTAAAGAAAATCATTCTTGTTCTTGGTTCTTATTTTAGCCTCAGTAAATACATTGAGAAAAAACAACAGTACGATATGATAATGGGACAGAATTGGCTTACTTGTCATCGATGTAACTGTTCCAAAACACCTGAGGATGAGCCACTATCAGAGCTGAATACACAAGGACCATTGCGAAAGCGAGGAGAGTTTTGACCAGAAAATATAGTTTCAGCATTGTGGCTAGCGCAACAAGACACAGCACCCAAATGAAGACTAAATACTCGGGATGAATACAGTTTCCTGCACTTTCATCTAGCCTAAGTGTCACGTTGTGTGACTTTGAAGAAGCTATTGGGTTTACTGCTCGTTTTAAGCGTAGTAGACTATTAGCGTAGTACAAAATGAGATTATTGTCAAAATCATTTGTGGTATTTACAAATCCTAGTCTAGAATTATTAAAACTTTTGGTTTCTGCATTAACAGTCAGTTTTGTAACATTTGTTTGTGATGAGGATTTATACAAAGGCACACGAGAGACATAAGGTTCAACAATCCTATCAGGCATGACGTCTCCAAGAGGGGCACTGCCAGGTATATTTACATTTGAAACACTATTTAATGGAATATGCATTAATTCTTCAGAAGTGCCAACTTGTGAAGAATGCATTGCTGAGAGGTTTTTGGTTGGCACAGGAGAGGAATCATCCTTGTGCTTTGACAGTGAATAAAAAGAATTTATGTAGGAATTATCAGTGACTAAATTAAAAAATTTCCTAAAAATACTTGAATTTCCACTTGGTGGCAAGGACTTAGAAGTAGAATTAAAACTAACTATTTCATTAATATCACTTTTGTTAAGACTAGGAACTTCACTAAAACTGGGTAAAAATGAGTCGCTTTTGGATAAAACATCCAAATCGATTCTGGTATCTTGAGTATTTCGCTTTGATATCCTCCTTATATCAGGTAACAGCGAATGTATTGTGTACGAGGGCATGTTCTGAGCTGAGAAGATCTCATTTGAAAGATCTGCGCTTGGTCTCAAAAATTTTGGTAGGTTTTCTTTTTTGAAACTTGGTGTATCCCCAAACTGATAGGACCTATTCCACTCAGCCATCTTATGGTTGACATGGTCACCAGGGTTGATGATCTGCAACAGAAAACATATTTTATTCCACCTCAATATAATTTTATATGATATTTTTATGGAAAAAATTTGATCTTCGGAGAAAAGGTCAAGACATTTTTGGGTACAGAACCTAGAGGAAAAAAACCTGGATTTAAAAGTTCACATACATAAAATAAGTCACAAAATGTTTCACTACTGAAACAGACGTTCTTTGAAGAGGATTCCTCTTTCCATGTCTACGAATTTCAATTCTAAAATATTTTCTATACTTCCTTCATTCCATAATTTTCCATATTTATTTAGTTCCATGATAAATCTATTTCATAATTACTTCTCAATTACTACTCTCACTTTTCTATTAGAAGTATCAAAACCTTGGAGAGCTCAAACAAATAAAATTTATAAAAAACTAGAGAATATTGATTCCAAAAAATGTCCTTTTTCTTTTTAAGCCACAAAAGCTGTGTGTTTTTTTTCCCTTAAAAAATTATCTAGTGTTTGATACACTTATTTAAGAACTCTCACCAGACTTAATGAAGATGCGAAACACATGAGAGCAATGATGAAACAAATGAAAACTGTCCTCCGAGACCGGTTTTGAACTAGCATTGAGGACATTTTCTGAAGTGCCTCTGGAAATGCTGGAAACTCCTCTGCCATGACAAGAATTAATGCTCCACTCAATAGAATAGTTGTGAGAATGTGTGTTAAGGTGAGAATGAAAGATCTGAAAAGCATTACAACAAATGAAAATAATAAAGGTAAGGAAAATACAGATGTCCCCATAATCATATATCATTGATTCGAAAAAGTCTCAAGATGCTGCACCTTGCTCACAATCCTGAATTTTTCCACACAGCAAAGTTTAATTTAATCCACATTTTAAGAGTCATGCAATAAAAGGGAAAAAGGATGGGGGGAAAGGAAAATCAAAAGCAACTTGGACATGATCATATGCTATTTGGTCAGAAAAGTTCTCTTATATCCTATTCATTGGAAGTCAGCCTTAGCCTCTTCATACAATTTACTTAGTGTGGAAAAATTGTAAAAAATGGTGTAAAAGGTAAGTATAATATAGTGTAAATTTGGATCCATACAAAATTTAGAAAGTCGTACCTTGGTAGTATAACTATTTGACAGGCAACAACGAACAACCAAACAGTGAAGCAGCATACCATATTAGATTTGAACATATCTTCCGGTAGCTGACAATACTGAAAAGGAGAGAAATGAAACATTGGAAAGAGAGAAATGTCACGATAATAGAATTTTTAAACAAAATTATAAATTGATTTTTGTCGAAAGATTTTAAGGAATGATAAAAGGACCCCAAAAGACCCGCATTGGACCAAAAAATCAGGCCACAGCTTGCTCACATTGTGCTATTTCATCAACTATAGAACTGTATTGAGGGTCCTACTTTTTTCAGTTAGGTACTGCATTTCTTTGATGAAAAAACTGATCCTCTAAAATAAATGGAAAAAAAAAGATGGAACAAAGATGTTTATTTTGTCATGGGCCTTCAATCAGTTAAATGCAACTGAGATTTGCAAACTAGTTGTGTAAGCGCATTTTCTCGGTGGGATGTAGTGTTACGTCGCAAATCGCCAATTTAACACAGTGTAGCTCGGGCTATGATGATTCCAAGTTAATTTGTAATTCTGACAAGAAATTGAAGTATTCTTGCTTTCACTCTGCATTCTGAATTCATTATTTAACAGACAAATATGCAAATTCAGACACTTAAAACTATTTAATTGTCATTAATATCTAAATTTTCTGATTCTTCTTGGTTCCTGCGTTGCCTATAGCTGAATCACAGTGTGTCAAAATAAACTGACAATGAGAGACCTTTGATGCATGGTATACAGAGAGTATGGATATTGATAAACAGACATATTTTTGCTAAAAAGATCTATGCACAAAAGAAAAAAATCCAAAGATACTTTGAGGCACGAAAACCCACATACATAGTTCCTTTCCATTTTATTCATTTGCACGTCATTCCATTTATCAGTTATTTGCAATTTACAATAGTATCAATCGCATAAAGGAACTGGCAATCAAATTACTAGAATTGAAACTTAACAATCAAAAATAAAAAAAGCTTCACTTTTATCTTTTTTCTTTCTTTTTTTTTTTTTACTATCATATTTCATACTCTCATTTGGGAAATATTTAAAACAAAGAAAGCCTAACATAAAATCTGAGAACAGTAGTTCTTCATTAACGAAATTTGCCTTAGGCAAAGAGCAGGTCTTTTTTCAATGAATGCCATGAGAGACTAACCTTAGCTTCCATTTCCGGGTTTTTAAAACATAATGTCCATCGATTAATATTCTCTTGGCGCATCCTTTCATTGGACTCTACTTCAATGCAATGGTCCATCAACAGGTCCACTTGCTCTGCAGTTGTGAGATGTTGCTTGTGGTGATCTCGATGGTCACTCTTCATGCGCCCTGTAATGCCGGTGGAGAGCTCTGCTTCTATGTCTACCTCATCCATTTCATCGTCCACCTCTTGGCCGCTCGAACTCAGCTGAGCAAGGAAAATTGACATATTCAAAGACCAGTCCTTGAACAATGAAAAAACAACGCATTTCCTGCAAATTCATTCATTATGAAAAAAAACTAGGGGAAGCTCGCACCGAAATTACTCAACAATGAGTTGATTCAAATCCAGCTCATTCGAGTTATTACAACTCATGCAAGAGGCTGGGAATTTATGAGCTGGTGAATATTGTCCAGATTTGTGATAAAACACTTCATTACTTAAAAATAGGTACCACAGGATGGTCCATCCAAAATGGACACAATAAAGAAGATAAATAAGGAAATGCTATGGGCAAATAAGTGTCTTAATGGACTATCATTAAGGGGAAAAATTTACCTAGGTGAATCATTTGTTTAATGAGCTCTAAGAGTGTTGTTTTTGGATGAAAATGAATATGATAGACTTTAATCAATTGCTTAGCTTTTTAAGCTTAAAAATATTTGAGAGAAGACTCAAAATAAGTTTCATTTTAATTGATATGAAAAAAAAGGAATATCTTCATCCAGCTCACGTTTTCAAATGGAATTTCAGGTTTCCATTTAAAGTTGACATCTTCGTCAATAAAACTTAACATGTGATGCCCATTGCTGGATATGTTTTTGTCGTCCAGTTTATCTGAAAAGCAAAAGGAAAAAAAAATTAATTATGATTGTTTTATTTTCATTATCTTTCCACAAATTTCAACTCATAAACAGTAAACAGCCTGGAAAAAAAATTAAAGGCGTTTTTGAGAACCAAATACAAAAGATTAGATGCATCATGCCATTTCCCAGAAAGATTTACAAAAACAAGCAATATTTGCAGCTTATCGAAATTCTCTCATAGGAACAGTAATATTTTGAAAGTTGTGAACTCACAGGAAGACATCATAGAGGCATTTTAAAACAAGTGCTGAGCGAGTGGGAAAGTACAGAGAAAATTGAAGATATCATGTTAATTTTTTGTAATACCACAAGGCCAGTGATTCAATTGTTAAGATCTTAGATCCTTCTTCATAAAAATATTGAATGAAATTTACCGGTGAAGCAAACAACTGCAGTTTTCTCCTCCGACCACAATCTTGTACGAGATGGGTTATGCTGAATTCGCCTTCGAGGCCGACTTGGTTCTGCCCGTTTAATGAGAAAGGTTTCAATCCCATGTTCCTGTGCGGAAAAAATTGAAGTTAGTTATCAAACTGAATAAATAATCAAATGTAACTAATTAACTGACTTGACAAATTTATCCCACCTTTGATCAGATTTTAGGTGCAGAGTCCTCACAAGACAATTAAATTTCTCCTATTACTAAAATTTTGCTATTTGTTCCTCCTACAAGTTTATACAATGTGTATCATTATGATTGCTTTAGGCAGGGTGTACTTGCATGCTACGAACTTAGAAAAACCATTGAAATTTGTTGTAGTTCTTTCAATGGATAATTTACCTTCAGATAAGGATCCCTTGTATCTCCGTGGCCAGGTTCTACTTCATATGCATCTTTCAGGCAGTCAAGCGTTGCTTTAGAAATATGCACTCGCCTGTAAACACAGAGAGATATAACAAAATTTCCTCTGGAAGAAATATAGATAATTACTTTGAAATTGAGCCTCATGCCTTCACTTAAATAAAATTGTACACATTTGAATCTTGTGGCATGATATCGGCTATCATGGGGCATATGCATCAGGGTAAGTAAAATCTAAAGCACTCTGATGCATCTTTCCTTTTCAAGATTTAATGATCCTCACGATGAAAAGTTTAGAAACTAACTCCCAAAGAAGATAAAAATACTTATGTCATTAGTTGAATGATGTCATTTGTGCGATTGAAATTCCCTTTGACTTGTGTTTTTAAAATCTTGCTTTAGGAATGGATTCGCAGACTTCCTGTAAATGCTGTTAGCATAGCATTTTGAGGAAGGAAAATATAATTTGTATGAGGCTTAAATTTTTATCTTGCCTATTGGTAAGTACTTCTAACTTGATGCTATTACTGTCGTTGAAAATATATGCAAAGATATCTCTACTAGAAAACAGACTAAATGATTGGATTTTGGTGTTCTTGGCTAAAAATACACAGAATTAGTGTGCATTAGGTAACAGAGTCGCTAGATTAATACCAACAAAATTTCATACCCAGGAATTCCACCAGATTCTAGATGGTTTGCTAATGTGACATCATAAGACCAAACATCAAACTGCCATTTCCTTAATCCTAAAACACCGCAAAGTACAGAGCCTGAATGGATTCCAATTCGCATATCTAGGTCAACCTGAAATGATAAAAGTAAATAACTAGGTCATGAATTTGAAAGCCCACTTGCAAAGATTCAACCTAATGTGCTCTTTTTTTCTACTATCTTTGTGTGACTTTTTCTTTTTCCAGATTATAAATCTGAAATCTGAGAAAAATATCTGATTCATCAAACTTCAAAGTATTGAACCTTCCCTTTCAGATTATTCCTCCTTTCTTCCACTAAAATCATAGACTTACAACAAGCAAATCTCAAGGATAGGGGAAAAAGGTAGACATTAAAGAGAGAATATTGAAACTTCGGTACCAACAACAATATTCAGCTTTATGGAAATTTTGCTCACGAGGCAAAAAACCAATCATCTCCATGATCGGTACTCAAAATCATTGGTTACCATGAAATTTCACAAATTTTGAGTGTGTTGAGATAATTTTCAACTCAATAATATCAAAAACAATCCATTACTTATATCAAAGGAAATTTTAAAGTGTGACAAACCATGCTGTATGGTTGCCAGAAATTTCATACAGCCACACGGAATTCCATTGATAGCATGAGTTCTACTGGGCATATTTTTAGAAGAGCCAAGGCGGATTTTTCACTTCCAAACGTGCAAAATCGTTGTTTAGGGAACTTTTCAGACACTTAAGAAAGTAACAGAGGTATTATGAAAACACCTTACGTTAAGTTTCTTCCGGACATCTTGGATTGCAGTGATCATGTGAAGTCCCATTTCTACACAGCAGCAGGCATGGTCTGATCGGGCGATGGGAAGTCCTGATACACAGTAATAACAATCACCTAGGAGTTTGATCCTTAGACAATGGTTTTCCTAAAAAACAAAAAAAAAATTAGTTGTAAATCAATGCCGATCATAAGAAAGCAAAAAGAATGTCTACATTTTGAGCAAAAATCTGCCTGTAATTCTAAGTGGTTTTAGACTGACAGTTAATTAACTGATTTGAGTGTAAAAAACATAGTTAACTTCACCCAGACATAAGAGTTCTTCTCACTTATCCCTGACTCTACCATTGTGCCTCAAACTTTTCAGATTTTATAAATTTAGAGGGGTGTACTTAATCATGTTCAAAGTAGTCAGCAGCCTGCTGATTGTTAAAATTTATATCAACCCAACATCCATAAGATATATTCAGACATCAAATTGTGATATATTGTTAGCGGAAAGGAAACAGAGAATCACATTGTTTATGAAAATACTCTTAGATTGTCAGAGGTAAAGGCTATCGAAAAGACTGTAGGTACTTCGAGCAAGCGTGACGAGTGCTTAAAATCTTAGTAAGCTCTTCTTCCTATCCAGAAAGCCTCAAAAAACTCTGATTTTGAATCTACCTGGTACTTGGATGATCAAATAGGTAGTAGGTATACAAACTTGAGTTTGACAACAAACTTTCCGGACTCACTGCTTAAAATGGTCGGAGTCATCATTTACGGGACACTTTCTCTTGAAATAGGTAATATACCAACGAAGGGTATTTACGAGCAATTCTAAACAAAATTTTGAAAGTTAAAAACGCACAAAAATGTCACTAGTGCTGCAATTGATGAGTAATTACAGACTAGTGAGTTCAGGGTTGACATCTTCCCGCATCATACCTACCTATTTCAACCTTGAAAGCTCATTCCTACTTGATAATTTGAGGATACAATAGATTCATTTGACAATAAAATTTCCATGCCCGTGCGTGTATGGGATGTAAATACCTTAACCGGCAGCGATGAGGCATGATTATGAGGAAAAAATTTAAACTACACTTGATCGATGAACAACTTCTTTGGCTAGTCTGAACCTCACTTTTGAAAAGGTAACCATTAAACATACTGACAAATTCTGTTCTTTAGATTTTTGCTAAAATTAAAGGAAGATTTAACAATTTGAACACCTTCGATTTCACACATTATTTCAAGTCAATACAGAAATCTGCGTTGAATAAATTGGTAGGTAAATTACGAAGAACTTTGAAACTTTGGTTCGTTTGTTTACACAATCTGTGCCTCTCCTCTAAGCTCCATGTGCTCGCGTCGAGTGGTGCGCTGCGCATGCGCCATGAGCGCTGTGCAATTTATGAATGAACCATTCAAAACAAAGCGGACCAATGAGAGGCCAAGAATTCGTCGTCGTACTCATCGTAGTACTACGCGTAGTATTTTATAGTGAGTGTTGCCAGATCGAATGAGAAAATGACGAGGAAAGCTTTATGGGCCGTACAATGTCATTGTAACTGATTGTATACGCGAGATTTCAATTGAAATTTCGCATTTCCTCTTTTTGCGCGCTCTTTTAGAGGTTTCATTAGTTAAGTTGGCACTTATTACATTCCGCTTACAAGCGATCGCGATGCAATCGTCCAATAGCGATCAAAAAACCAATGGCATTCATTCGTGATTGCGCGATGAAACGACTTCAAACGGCGAGATTTTAGAATACCTACCCGCGCGCCGCGATGGAATAGCGCGCTTTTTGAAAAGACGGACCCGATAAAAACTAGTGCCGAAGTAGTAGGGAGGGGGGGGGAATCTGTTGCAGTCGAGCTATGCGCAATAGTTAAGACAAAAATGGTGACGTCACTTACGTCCTGGTTGAATGTATGCATATACAATCTTGTTAAATCCTCTTGGGAGTCATATGTAGCGATATTTGCTATACAAATAGCAAGAAAAAAACCCCAAGTCCCTCAAAAAAGATCTACACGGCTTCAGTTCTTCAATATTCGCAGAAAATTATTAATTTTTGACCCTATTCTTTCCCTTCGAAAACTTTTTTATAGATGATACGTGATTTCACCGATACATTTCTAAAGAAATAATATGTGGCGAGTTTCTCCTTATATACTTACCGTAGCAAGTTTATCGAATTTCGCAAAAAGATCGTTTAAGACTTGAACCAACTCTTGAGCTGTGCATTGACTTGCCCATGCTGAAACAAAGAACCGATTGGAAAAAACGTATAAGGATTATTGGCAAGAAGGGGGGGGGGTACTGTAAGCCTAGTATTTCCATATAAGTTTGGACCCAATTTTTTACGCGGGTGATCAAAGCTTAATTTAAAAGAATCAACTCTATTCTAAGTTGAGGGTCAAATCGGGGAGGGGGGGGGCGTAGAGTCCCTTTATCCCTTTATAGAGAGAGTCATATATGCGACTATATTCTGCGAACGAGTTATGTCACTTAGATTTAGGAGGAAAGCTAAAAAACAGGGCCCGATTACATCTCTCCTAGCTTGGGTTGTTTTGACACTAGATTTTTCTTCTTTTTTTTTCAATTTGACTTCTAATTCTTTTTATACGATGTATTTGTAGACCTATATCTTCAGCGCTTAAATACCGGCTCTATACAACCAGCGGGCGACGTATTTTTTACGAGCCTCGGGTTAATTTGACCCGGCTTAAGCAAGGGTTAAATGACAGTAATCCCTCGAAAAATAAGAAGTGAGCGTGAAGAGAGAAATAGTTGAGTTACGTGTTTCTGGTAATTTTCAATTCAGGTGGAAAATGTAATGGAAAATAAAAGAGAGAGAAACAAAAAAATGTGCAGAGGCTCAGAGACCACTTGGCATGAGGACAAACTGATCACATTTTGCAAAATGGAACTGCTATTTCTGGCCCATTTTAGAAACAGCATACATGCCATTGGTTTCCCTATGCAGATGTATGCTTTTATGGGAGAGCCAGAGATAGTGGTTCCTTCTTGCAAAATGTAATCCAAACTTTGTATGAGATTTATTCGAACTTTTAAAACCCATTCATAGATTATGATAAAATTTACCCTTGAAAAGAAGAGGATAAACATATCGACACTAACCTGTGAAGCCTTTAATATCGGCGAAAAGTATGCTTACATTCTCATAACAATGAATGTATATTCGGTGAAACTGCTGAGGAGTGAATGAGCCTTTATCGGCTTCACTAGCAATATCTCGGATCATCTCTTTCGCTACAAAATCAGGCAACACTGAAAGAAATCGTGATAATCAATACATCGAAAAGGAATGCCTTACGTTCTGATGATAAATGAAATGAAAAGATTTAATAATGGTTGTGGGTGTAAAGAACTTTCCTAACTTTTCTCGATAAAAATATTTAATCTGGAGAAACGTGGCTACGTTGGAATGCTTATACGACGTCGAAACACAACATAGGCCTTTTAAGCTCTATTATTCGATGCCGCGATTACTCTAACGAGAGTTCGAATAGTCGCACCAAACACAGCGGCAGTGCGGCCGGCGTTGAACGTATATTAGCGCCTGCAAGACTTTAGGAATACTTCACGCATTGCGTCAAATAGTGCGGCCGGCGTCAAGCCCATATCAGCGCCTACAAGACTGCATAAATACTTCTCGCATTGCGCTAAACGCAGTGCAGTCGGTCAGTTTGCGTGAAACGCATATTAGCGCCTACAAGACTCAAAAACTCGGATGATATTTCTTTTGTTTTTGGTTACATTAAATAAAAATGGAACGAACGAAAATATCGCGTCGAAATCTTCGATACTTTTATTTGAGATCATTCAGGTTTTGTGGAAAGTTTTCAGAGAAACTGTAAGAAGCTTATTAAAAACGTTTATTAAAAATAAAACACGAAAAAGGTGCATAACGTTGCGATTGGACATAAATATACGCTTTCTTGCGGGTGCACCCGTCGGGTTTTGGATTCATTCATCTCTTAAAAAATTTGAACATGGTTGCTCTTTGATTTTTTACGTGTAGTCTTTTTAGTGGTTGGCGGCCGCGTAGCGGCCACAGGCCCTTAGTTCACTTTTTAAAAGTCTATGAAAGCTCTCTGGGCAATTCGTGCTGCGAGGGCTATCCATCAAAGAGAGACACCCTATAAGTAAGAAGGGAACAGTCTTCCGCGATGTATGTATCTACCACAAACTACCATGATTGCCAGATTAACGCCTCCTCGTTGAATGTTGAATATTGAATATTCGCGCAAACGTGTAAGTTTTTAGTACCAGAAAAATTCGCGCAATCCTATGCATCTCCAAAAAGGTAAAACCTGGGGCATTCGCGCAATCCTATCGCAGCCCTTCGGCTAAACGATTATACGTATAAAGTACGACGATTTAGACGCCTCTTGGCCGTTGGAGTGGTTGTTTCTTTTTCTTGAACAGGTTGTCTACTGAAACACACTAGCCAAAAATCAGTACTTTTTCAGTACATTCTCAAGAAATTCAGTACCTTCTCAACAGAAAAATTCAGTACTTTTTCAGGACCTCCACTCGACCGAATTCGAAAAATTTCCAATTTGAATTTCTCGCTCAAATTGAGACTAAAATGACACAAATTCTGTACCTTCTTGCGGAATTTCCGCACATTTTCCGTACTTCCGGACCGCCCTTAAAAAATCAGTACTATTTCTGGACTTTCCGGAAATTTCGGCCTTGTTGACACCCTGTTGAAGGCCTCCTTCAGCCGTAAGTGGTAAATTAAAGTAGCCTTTTAACTATTTTAAGGGGTGAGTATGAATATGATGAATATAATGAATATCAATAAGCGAGGAGTAGAGAGTCATCGCTCTACTTCTCTTCTTCCATAATGTAGTAGAAATGATGCGATGATAGAAAGGAAACTTGATGCGTGCTGACCTGAGAGAAGGAGCTTTTCTTGCTGATCGTTTTCCTTCTGGGTGCGGTACCTGGTCTCAGTGGACCTGTGCGTCTCGAGAAAAGCCCTTCGTTGCCCTCGATCGGTTAAGTACTTTGTGTACATACACGCTGAATTGATTCCCGTATAAATCAGCACCATTGTTAGAATCTGACTCACAGCGCACCCTGCATCCTGCAAGTGAAACTATAGTTAAAATTGGTGCTTGATAGACAGAAATCCCTGAGTGCATTGCAGAGAGCCTCTCGGTGGTGACTTTAGCGCGTTTGCAATTACACCTCTATTCCTTTATTTGAAGAAGTTACCTATGTAAAAAAATCAATACTCGTTGAGGTAGGCTGCCTCAACTAGAATCGATATTTTTAATATTGACATGGAGGAGGAAAAAAATTGCCAACTTTTAAGGATTGCAGCTTCAGATCCCTTCCTTCGTAAAAATTGATGTTTGAAGTTGAAATATAGTATTAATTATACGAAATGAAGCTTTCATTTGAGACACCACGCAAAAATGGTACAGCCCAAATTGAATTTAATGTTAAAAGTGCTATTTTTTTCCTTTTTGGTCCCTCATTAGACAGTTAGCATATTACCTATAATATAACCATATAACCTAACCTAACTTTTCTAAACTGATGGTATATCGATGGTGAAATTTCCAAAGCACGTACCTCAGTTTGGGACGTTTCAAACTTCCTGCCATGCTTTATATTTTAAAGGAAATCTACTAAAAGTCGATTGTCTTAAACTTCTGTCTTTTTGTTCTCCGTCAAAAAAATTAAATGGGAGCGGATATTTTGAAACACCCTCAGTGAGATACGTGGTTTGGGAGTATTATCGTCGATATACATAAAGATGGCATCTTACGACAATTCATTTTGACAGAGAAAATTAACGTATGATAGGATCGCGCAACCTATGAGTCACTTTAACGCGGATGAAAAAATGTTTTTTTCAGATCCGGCTAAGGACAAAACTGCGGATTTTTTCATTCATATAAGCTCTTGAGATTAGTTCTTTTTTGCTTGAATGGAAAAGTGACTTACCGGCTCTTTACGAAACTTAACGAAACTGGTGAGAAAAACATCCAAAGTAGCCGTAGAGCAGGCTCCGATAACGCACCAGCGAAGAGGGAGAGGCAGCATTGCATACGTCACGAAGATAATGAAGAGCACGTACCAAAGTAAGAACTCGCGAGTGCACAAACCAATGCTCTCCGCTACAAAACCTGAAACCAAATTCGGAGAGGGAACCACGTCAGATGTGAAAACTTGCGATCAGAGCGTGTTTTAGGTTCGAAGCTACCTCCTTAAAAAATAAAGATCTTCCTCAAAGGGTCGAAACGTTTTACTTCATGAGGCTAATTTTCGCGAGTAGATTTACGGTTGACTTTTTCGTTTTTCCATTAACTCAATCTTTTAGTCTGTTGAGCTCATCAGCAACCGGTGTCTGAACCAAATCCAGAGTTACTCGACCCACCTCCGGAGGTAAGCAAAACGTGGATGAAAGTAAACGGTTTCACCAGAAACCTTGAAAAGCAACCAATTTTACCAAAATGGCGGTATTCTGTGCGACAAAAACGACTGCTGAGCAACAAAAACTGCGGAGTGGCGATAGAATGAAGGAAAAGGTAAAAAAGGCGCATATTTTTGTGCATTTGCATTATAATTTGTATGGTATTTTATATTATAGCTTAAGTCGTGTTGCATTGGCTCATTGGCGCGCTTTTTTTGACCTAATCCGGGATTTGGCTCCCTTTCTTCAGGATTTGCTTGAAAATTAGATACTAGATTCTGATTGGTTCAAACTCCAACGGTGATACAACAATCATCTCTCCGAAAAATTAATCGAATCCAGTCGCAAAAATTCGCCTAAAGATCGATCGTGCCTTGGCTTTAACTAGCAGTGGGGGACCAATATTCTCTTGAAGCGCAGGAACAAACTTTGTAATTACCGCGCTGATGTTGATGGCCTCTTATCACCAGTTTTTCCTCCCAGAGGGAGCTGGTGATTAAATTTCCATCCTTTTTTGTAATATTTGTCTTGTGTGCTTTGATTTTGCTGCACTGTGCCGAGTCTGTTTACCTGGTAATCAGTCTCGGTCTCGCAATAACAGCGTAGCGACGGCTCGTTTTTTGTTTTTAATTTATTTTTCGGTTGAAAATGAAATTGTAATTATTTTGAAACGTTCCGGGTTTTGTTTATTCCTTTTTCTTTATTTGCAGTCTTTTCCCAAATTAAGTTGTTCTTTTATTATGTGTATTTTGGCTGATTAAGTTGTTTCTTATTCTCAGAAATAAGAATGTCGACTGGGAGAATTCTCCAAAAGAACGCAAATTCATGCGCACTTGGTACATTTTTGTGGATTAAGTCCCATTTTTTAACATTTTAAATGATTTTAGAAGTAGGAACTAGGTTTAACTTGGTTCTCTTTTTGAATTTAATTTGGTATTTTATCTGATCGGTGGGAGAGGCCGCTTTACAAAAAGTGATTTTTCTGTTTAGCTCAGTTTTTTGCTCAGAAATGAATAAAAAAACCTCGAGGTCCATTAAAATTAATATTCACATTCAATGGCGTGGCATGCTTTGCGATAGATCGAATGATCTGCCATTTACACCCATGAAAAAGGATCGATAGACAGATTGTTCGCAATGAACACCTTAATAATCGATTCTTAACCATAGCTTCAAATTCACGCCACGCCACTGTTCACATTACGAAGTTTGTGATCAATGTAAGTCATCTGGGCCCATCTGTGAAGTACGGGAAGTAAAACGCTTTCAAATCCGGCAGAACCGTGACGATTGAGGTACGCAAGAGAAGGAGGAGACGGGAAAAATCGCATAAGCGAAAGCCAAAAGCTGACCGAGGAGTAACCGCGGTAGTGCCGAGCTGGAGGAAATTTTCTTGTCCGTCCTCGGAAGAAAAATTTTCCCTGCGGGGGAACACACGCGCCACCGCGCTGTCGCAGTTGCCGAAGATCCCTGAAAACCCCAATTTTCCCGGGGGGAATCCTCAGAAATAAGGAGGACACTCCCGCGAGGTAGCGTTTACGCCTCGGCTCTCAAGTCAAGCCGCTGTCGAACAAATAATAAAAGAAAAGAAGCAAATTGTTTGAGCAAATTCATTTGCCGCACAATGCGGCTCGAGGGGGGACCGACAGGGGGCGACGGGGTAAGTTTATTCGTTTGATTAGTCGTAATTAGTGTCGAAGGCGGACGGTGAGGAACGGAGAGGGTGGCAAGAAGGTAGGGCTCTAATAGAAAATATTAGCCTCGTCAATCTCCCCCCTTGCTCCGCTGGGCCCAGGAGCAGGGTTGCCGCCCTCCGACATTTCCACAAATGTCCTTTACGCCCCCCCCCCTCCTTTAGCAAAATCCAGAGAGAGACGTTTTCAGTGTTTTCAAAATATTTGCCTTGAAAATAGTGATGACAATTTGTTGGTGAGAAATGACTTATATTTTTCATCTATTAATAACAAAATGATACTTTTACATTTTCCGTCACGATATGTTCAAAAAATCTTCTCACTACCTATGGACTATCTCCTCATTTTGTATAGATATTTATTTTTCTTTAACTTTAGTTAAATCATCTCCTTATTCAGGAATTACACATATTGATATAAAATAAATGAACTTAAGATTAGGTCTCCTAAGACTAGGTTATCATGATAAGAATAGATATTTATTTTCATGCTTAATTCGTCGTCCCTTTGACGTAAGGACGTACCTCAATTTTCACCTGAGCCCTCTGTTTCGTTCAGCTCTATGCTTTAAAGAGCTCATTCGGAAATAGAGATACGCCCTTATGTCAGAGGAACGACGAATTGTGAGACTTGTATCGCGATGAAAGAACTCCAATTTGTAGAATGGGACGACATTTAATATTTTTCTCACAAATCCACCGAATTCTTTGATGATAGGAGCAGTATATAATATTTTGGTGACCGAAGAACTGTTCCGAACATTGAGCGATGTTTCGCTTCGAACCATGAATCTATATACTATTAATCTGCACACGGTAAAGAAAATATTGCCGGTAATTTTACAAAATTTCCCTTGGAGTTTTAATACAAATAAAATTTTGGTAAACTTTAACGATTTTTCCAAAAGCATATAGTTTTTCAAAATTGCTTGCGCATAAAGTAATGATTGTTTCTTTAAAAATAATAATAATAATAATTCGATTATTACGACGTTCATTTTGTGATTTTCTGAAAATGAATATTTCCAAAAAATGAACTATTTCTTCTTTAGAAACAAATATTATACTGTTAGAAAGTATGTAAAAATCGAGCGGATGTTCCCCCTTTTTTCTTTCTTTCTCTTTGTGAGAAATATTGGGATAATGCGAATGATTCCTTAATCATAAGAGTCGGCATGGGTTCCTTGAGACGAGAAATAAAATATGCTAGTTGAAAAGTACCACCCTTCAGAAATAGGCAAATAGATTAAAAAAAAGAAAAGAAAAAAAAAACCTGCTCATAGTTTTTGGAAATTTATATGCATACAATTCGCTCAGATCAACGTGTGTCAATGGAATTTATGTTATGTTTTGAAGAAAAGTATTGTCATGGTATACTGCTCTTTCATGAGTTTAATCACCCAAATTCGGCAAACTTGCGCGGGAACGTTCACTGTTTGCTTGGTTTGTTTGTGTGTCTGTAGGTCATACGCGACGATTAAGCAGCGATGCCAGGCCAAAGAAAATTCTCAAGAATTTTTGAAAAATAAATTGAGGAACTGTTGCATTACAACGAGCAACTTACGACATTGTGATGCTTGCTAAACTCAATTAACACACTTGATTCGCAGGTTCAAATGTGCCGAAAAGCTCATACAACTTTGTGCAGAAAGAAATTAAGTCTCTACACGCTTCTGGATGACAGACACATTATGGTCTGCATAAAATTTACCGTAAAATTGAGTAGGGTTGGCCCATAAAAAATGGCAATTCTGCTCTTCTTCTGCCACAATAAAAGAGCATGAAATATTTTATTCGAAAGAGGTGTAAATTCAAAGAAGTTTAAGAGGAAACTTGCAGCAAGCCCAATACATCGGACGGGATACGCAGAAAAACTTTCTGTGGATGAACCTAAGAGTCCATCTAATATCTTGAATGTGATGCTACATTTCCTTTCGGAACAGTCCGTCAGACTCGGAACTAGGTACTCGGGAGCACCGTTATTCCGTGGACTTTAATAAGTCAGAAAAGCAGCTGAAGCATATCAAAATAAGATCTTACAAGTGATTAGAGGCAGTAGACAAGAGAAGAAAAATGGGTGGCCGTTCGAGAGGTCGACAGTCGGGATGCGAGGTTGCCGAATTTGAGAAATGCAGCACGATCCTCATTCCGAGATCCGTGAAAAAAGGGTGTTTCGTGCGCCATCTCGCGGCGCCGAGAGGGAAATAATGAGGTGAATTCGAGACCGAGTAGAAATCATATTTTAAGAGTAATGAACGTCAGGAATTATGAACGACCGACTTTACAGGGATGTGGAGGAGGGGCAGAGGGAGGGGTCGAAGTCACGGGGAAACTCAGTCGATTGACAGGTCGGAACAGGGGCGGGAAGGGAGGGCGCGGAGGGTGTGAGCGTGGTGAAATCGCACGTCATTTTTTGCGGGGAGAACTTGATTCGATTTCGGATTGCTCGACGAGAGGAAATTGTTGCTCCATCGTTTAATTATGACGCTTTGGTGGACGTAGCTGTCGATAGCGAACGCTCTGTTATGAGTGTAACAGGTTTAGCCTGTACATTCTTGACTCAATAAAAACACAATTGGGAAACGCACTTTGATAAAAAAGACATAGGTAGTCAAACATGCAATTTTTTAGAACCAGATTTTATTTCATCAAAAATTATATTTCATCACAGGAGAGGAAAAACTGTCCAGAGCAAATTTTCTTTCCTCTATTACATGATGGTGTGCCATATAAATGTATTACTCCGTCCTAATTACTATTACTCCACATGATGTATCAATTGCTAAAGCTGGAAAATGCATATCTCCATTGCAAGGTTTCAAAATCTCCGGTTATGGTTTTTTTTTTTTTTTTTTTTTTTTTTTTTTTTTTTTTTTAAAGGAAACAAACCATATTTTTGAATTATCCCCGTAGCTTAGTTTCCATTTACACGAATATGTTCTTAGAATATTCACTCACTGCGCCCTGCACCGTCCAGCAGACGAAACTCTAGAGGAAAAAATAAAAGTCCGGTTTATAGAAGGAGGGACTTGTTTTAAATTTAGATTTGCCTCCCTAAAATGGAAGGTTAGATTTCCATACTCTTGACACTTCGATGGTAAATATATTCAGACTTTGACGAGAATGAGAAAAGAACTAAAAGTGAAAGAGAGAGAAGCCGGAAATAGGAGAAAGGAAAGGCGCACGGAAAGCTGTGATGGAAGGCAACTCACGAAACTATGATAAATTCAGACAATCATTGGGGAAGTAGAGACAGTGGCGATACGTATCAGTGTAAAAAAGGAAAAAGCGGAAGGAAGGGGATATAGGACTCAGGCACATGAAAGTGCACAGTGGTGCAAAATCGATATTAAACTGAGACCGGAATGTTTTCTTGACGAAAAAGACTTAAGGGATTTTAAAGCACTTATCAAGGGATCTTTTTTTTGGTTAAAAAATTCGTTGAATACGTGACATTTAAGTATTTTCCTTTTTTTGTGATGTTTGAGATCGAAAGCCTGGTCTTCTAGAATAATCGCAGGTCATATTCTGCCACGGTGAGCTTAACTGAAACAAGACTTCTCAACGTATTTAAACGTTCCTTTCCCTGGAATACAAGAAACTTGAACAAGATTGGTTTTATAACTAATATTAACATTCCGTTCGATGCAGTAGGATTCGTCCAGAAAATTATATTTTTCAATTTTAGTGGGTTTATTTCCGTGAATCCCAAAAATACATTTATACAATACTTTCTCTCTGTAACGGGTATCGTTATAACGAGAATCTCTCTGTAACGAGGAAATTGATCGATCTCTTGAACTTCCTATATTAAACTTCGACTATCGTTATAACGCCAGTCACTCTGTAGCGAGGAAATCGGCCGGTCCCTTGAGTTATCGTTATAGAAAGAAAGTACCCACTGTGCTGAAAAAATAAATCTCATGACGTTTTGCAAGTTTTATAACTACCTACTAGATTGCCTGAGTGCGAGCTTATGAATCTTACGTGATATTATCATGCAAGACACCAACTTTTCTATACACTGGGGGGAAAAAAAAAACACATTGGATTTAGAGTCCAGACTCTTAAAAACATCGACAAGAAAAAATACTCTTGATTCAATCAAATTTACGCTTAAATCAAGAACCAAGTCTCTTAATTTGAGCGGATTTCTTTTGATTTAAGCTTAAATCTGATTGAATCAAGAGTCCTTTTTCTTGTCAATGTTTTCAAGAGTCTGGACTCAAGATCCAATGTGCTTTTTTTCCAGTGTATTGATCTGAGATCAGCAAAACGAGTTTTTCCCTTTTTTTTCATTCAGACGCGTTAGGAGCCAAGAAATTCTGATAAATTTCGAGGTACTCCTGACCGTAAAAATGCGTAGTTACCTTAAATAAGCGAGGGAATCTGGCATTATAAAAAATCCCATGCAGTTTCACGACCGGCTCTACGCGCAGCAGAGTATAAACGGAAGTGACACACGGCCGCGGCGCAGTGCCCCTTCTTGCCGGCGTTGATGCAACACGCGACACAATTATAAAAGCACCGTGGGATAAAGGTGAGGTCTCTGGAGCAGCGTTGCCGCTCCGTCGGCGCTTCGATTGAGTCCTCAAGGAACAAGACGGGAAATTGAGGGACTTCCAGGGCGAAACCTCGCAACCGTAGATGAAAGTGCGAAGATAAGCCGACGACGCCAGAGCGATGCGGGGCCCGATCAATTCTGCGATAGCGCCGGGGAGCCGGGAATATCAGCCAAGAAGTGACACTCGTAGCGACAGGGTTGCGAGACAGCGCCGAGTCCGCGATCCGGCTTAACGGGGATGACGCGGATTTTCCCTGCGATCCGGGGCCTCCGCGCCTCGAGGGTGCGCGTCGCAGAAAATTGGGTCGAAGGCTCTGGCGATGAGGAATATTTGGCGGGTGAGTTTTTTTTTTCTCTCGAGATTTCTCGTCCTTTCCGGTGTGCTTAGTTAACTGGAAGCACCAGCGCCGATGCAGAAGGGTGGGCTCTGGGACAAAATAACAGAGCCTCTCTGTTGGCTTCTTGGTGACCGGTGCATCTTTTGCTTGCATGCTTCCAACGATCGATCCTTCAAATTGTCTTCCTGATGGCTAACAAGTGACATGGTGAGGAATAGGGTTCCCTTATCTCCTTCCGATTCCGCAGGAGAGGTTTTATTAGGTAGATCTCGAAGAAATATCTACTTATTTCAGACGGTACTACCTCGTAATTTTCGGGAATTTTCGCTCGAAGAGCATCGTCCCTGAAGCCTTGAGTTGAAAAATGTAGCTCATAAAAAAGTGCATATATATCTCGTCGTAGCCTTCGAAATAACCTACATTCACCCACCCTCTAAAACCGCCCTTTATCCTGAAAATCTCAAGTTCACGGGGGACGATTTTTCGACCTGTCAGGCTCATTAGGCGCAACCGTTTTCATAGGAATGATTAGTCGAAATCTACGTTTCGTTACCACTGTGGCTGGAAAGCGGTTTTTTTTTATTATTGTTATTAAAGGTCTTGATCGTCAAATAGTACAGTTAATTACATGCGCCTTACAACTTGGATGATGGCTGATGACCAAAGAGTCAAGCAATTTTTCCCGGGATTCCAATCTATAATTTGCAAAAACTCGCCCAGCATTTATCATTCAGCAAATTTTGTTAGATTTTTTTCCTCAATAAGTAGCGCATCGACCATCACTAGGCTAAAATAAGCGTTGAATTTAACTTTTTCCTCACTCGAATATTTGTCTTAGATTGCAAGTGTGGGGTCTGTAAAATTTATTTTCTCCGGTAATAGGTATCCTTTCAAACTGTGTAATTGGCTAGTGGTGTGAGCTCGGGTCATTGATTACTTCTTTTAAAACTCACCTTGATAGTTTAAGAGTGGCTTTAGAAAGTTGATCGGCGCGATCAAAAAGTCCCGGCGGCGCGCAAAAATAAAGGAAAGTCGGAACAACTAGACTCTAAGTGTATCGATTCTGAATATATTCCACCATCAAAGGAGAGCTCAAATCACAGCAGGCGCGGCTAATGAGCCGTGAATTTCCGGAGCGGCTCGAAACAATTTTTTTCACGAGAGGGTTGCGACTTCACCCTGCATCGCCGAGCCCTCAAAGATTGCTCAGCGCCGCGATCTCTGATCCTTTTAAGTGGGATGCTAGTGAAGCTCAAACAAGAGCTCTTTCAAGAGCTTATTTTCTTTTTCCTCCAGTGGAAAAAGAGAACCCGCGGATACTCGCAACTGGTAAGGCCAATCAGCACCAACTTCTCAGATTTTCATGCTTGTTCTTCAAAATTAGAGACTATGACGGCAACTTAAAGGGTGCCTTTTTTTAAAGAGGCGACGGGGATGATAGCGAGAGGGATCTCGGCCAGAGCCCTGGGGATGGGGATGTCGATGTTCAACTGTCATTTTGTTGTTTCTTCCCCACCATTTCCGGCTGTTCTGCAGTCCGACTGGGTCTTATACTGCCGTGCTAAGGAAAAACGCCGTATGAGCCTTAGACTCTCCCAGATTTCCTTCACTTAAAACCGAATTTACTGGTAAAATTTTGAATATTCTTTTTAAAAATGTTCAGACAATTTTGTACGCGATTTGATCCTAAATATCTGAAACTTTCAAGGAAAAATATGCACGGATTTCGTCAAAAATACACGGTTTATCAAGGGAAATTCGACAACTCTCGAATGTTCATACGACGCTTTTCCTTAGCACGGCAGTACAAGTGTTTCGTCTTAAATTAAGAAATGTCCTCATAATTATTTCTGAAAAGTCATTGTGTTGGCCCAGTTCCTTGTCTTTCATGTTTTGTTGTATTATGATGACCTTCTTCAACATTTTTTAAACGTATTGTTAGATTACCTACACGGTATTACCTGACATTATCATACATACATTTATTTTGAGTCATCTTGTTCGGATTGTGGAATGCTAATTGACTAACAGGTATGGGGGCAAGATTATTCCTCATAAGTTGTAAGGAGCTCTTGCAGTATATTAGATTGCTCGTGAAATTTTTAAGAGGAGATTTTTCCTTGTGAGAAATCAAATGTACCTCTCCATAACGCGCAGACCCCTTGTATCACAAAAAAAAACTAGGCTCTTTTCACTAAAATTCGATCTAGATGATCCCTGAAGGTCTTTTTGACACAGAAAGCGCAATTTTACGGATTAGAGTACCTATATAGGGAGAGTATGGACAACTCAAAATATGTAGCTCTTAGGGCCCAAAAAGGTAGGTACTAGGTAACCTTTGAAAACGAAAAATGTCACTGTCATTCTTTAGACTCTAACATCAAACGAAAATGGACAAGAAAATTCATAAGTAAGCATTCTTCCGCAAAAATGAGTAAGTTTATGCAAAAACCAAGTCAAATACGTGGTTTAACAAACGACAGTTCCCAACAATTGTGATCATAAATCACTCTGAATAATTTGAATTCATAGATTACCTACTCTTTTGGGGTCTAAGAGCTCCATCACCTAACCTCAAAATTTTCGACATGTCCATACTCTCCCTCTATAGGTACTCTATTACGGGTATTCTGTCCCTGGTGTTAACTGGTGTATGAGTAAGCCTTTGGGTGGGAACGCTTTATTCATGGCTCTTGCGTGCAATGCTGCTAACATCGTGCACGGGGTCGTTTCAAAGGTTTTTCATCTCATCTCCCTCGGCTGACGTCATCGCGGGAACTAATGAGCGTCGAGCAAGCGGGCAAGCACTCGTTCTTGGAGGAGCCGCTGCACCGCAAAATGTGTGTTGAGCAGCGATTTATCCATTAATATCCACCATGTGTGCGGAGCAGGGCCGTTACCCCGCGCTCAGGAAAGACTCTCAAATCCCGCGCAATATTTCAGGGAAGATTACAAGTTTGCGCGAATCTGCGGGCATCTCCGGGTGACGGGGTCAGAGTTGGAGCTTGTCTACTCTGGCTGCTACGCCAAAGCGAAACGTCGTATGAACGTCTGAATATCGACCAAGTTACCCGAATGAAATGTTTCTTTTCGAGAAAAACTAGGAAAAATTTCCTTTGAGCATCTCGGACTTCCTAGATTAGAGTGCGAATAAAATTCGCTTCGGAATTTCAACGGAAATAGTCATCTACTCTGGCTGCCTTGCCGAAGCAAAACGCCGTATGAACATCTGAATGTCGACCAAGTTGCCCGAATGAAATGTTTCTTTTCGAGAAAAAGTATGAAACATTTCCTTTGAGCTACTCCGAATTACCGGATTAAAGGGCGAATAAAATTCCCTTCGGAATTTCAACGGAAATAGTTTGCGAGTTTTTCAGAAAACTCGTGTTTCATCAGACGAAATTTCGCAGCGTTTGGACGTCCATACGGCGTTTTTATTTAAACACGGCTAAACTGGCTTCAAGCCTTTAGTAGCTTTTCTTAATGTTGGTTCAGGGAAATGACATTCATTTGATTTCCATCCTTCTGAAATTGAACAACTTAAGAAAATTGTGTCATATAAAATGACTCCTGTGTCCATTTATGACCTCTATTAAAACTGAGGCGTTACGCAGTGTGATATCAATTTTCTCCAGATGTTGGGTTCTTTGTTTATTGAAGGGGCAAAAATATATTCTAAAGCCTTCAACCTCTCCTTAGTGACATGCTTTAATCAGAGAATTTTTCAGACTTTTTCATTGACTCTTATCATACATAACTTTCTCAACCAATTTTTTTCAAATATGTACAACTTTATTTATCTAAATGAACTGCTATCTCCACCTAGAACCGTGTGTATTAACAGACAGACTCATTGCTAATGACGCAACTTCACTTAGCTGTATATTAAAGTTAATTTATAAAGGCGAGTAGACTACTTGTATGCAGTGCACGTATACACGTTTTTTCGTAAGGGATATGCTAACACTTTCTAAAAGAAATCAACGGTAGAGAGCCCCTGCTGAGTGCTAATAATGTACTAAAGAGTGCAGAAAAAGGTTTTTTTTTTCCTCAGCAATTTTCAGTGCAAAAACGGAAAACAAAGAAGGAGACCAGGTCAAAAAGGTGTGGAATAATTGCTGAGATCTTCTATCCCTAGAGATCGTAAAGGGATGCGGGTGGGTTGAGACTTTAAGACCCGTTTCACGCGATGCCGGTGTTTAGAAGAATTTAAGACTTTTTATTCTATTGAGTTTCGCCGATTTTTCATCGCAGTTTCACAACGTTGAATTAAAAGCCACTAATTGAAATTTAAACGATATGGGCAGGGTGAGCTTAAACACCTGCGACTGAAATGTGGTGAATACTGTTTGAACCGAAGTTTAAAATTTAGCGTGATTGAGCGGTAAAGACAAAATAGTGGAGGCTTTAAAAATGTTCATCAAAAATTCTTTCTTCTGGAGAGGCAATTATTTGTTAAACGCTATGTGGAGCTCTACGTTATGCTTCAATCATTTTTGAGGGTCAAAATCCCCAAATTTTTAAAACAAGATGAAAGAATCGTAAAAACAGGATGAATGTAAAATTAGGAGATTAGTTTAAAGTTCCTTTTTTTATAACTAGCTTGGACCAATTCTATGCTGCTGATACCCTTTGAAAAATTTTTAACGCCACTGAAAACCGAACTGAGGAATAGATTAAGAGAGGAATTAGAGAGGAATTAGAATGTGTACATTCTAAATGATTTTGCATTGTAAAAGCAACCTATACCTGTTTTGCTTATGTATTACCTGTAAGGAACATTTGCCCGGACCACTGAAATCTTTTTACAATATTACAACTTGTGTTAAACTTGTGTTAAGAAGACAACGATGACTAAGAAAAAGAGGAAGAAAAAGCAGAATAAGAAGAAGAATAAGAAGAGGAAGAAACAGAAAAAAATTAAAAGTCTTTTGCGTTTTTTAGTCTAATTATGAAGGTCAAAAGTTGACTTTACTGCGATGAAAATTGAGGAACGAATAGAAAGAAGTAGCGCATTAAATGGACTGTATTTAACAATTTGAAACTACAATGTTTGGCTCAGTTTAGCTTAGAAAACGACGTAAGTACCATTGGTTTCCCGAGGTACATACGTGTTTTTACGGAAGGGCTAGAAATTGTAGTTCCGATTTGCGAAACGTGGTACAAATGTGCTGTATAATTAGGGAATTTCAATTTTACATTCGCTAAATATTTTTCAATGTGATCCATGATGTACAATCATTCCATCCCTATTTACAGCATTCTACATAAAGTGAGTGAAACCGAAGGGATTGTACTTGCAAGGAAGAGGAAAAGGGAAAAGGTAGAGGAAGAAGAGGAAGAGGAAGAATAAGAAGAAGAAGAATAAGAAGGAGAAGAAGAAGAAGAATAAGAAGGAGAAGATGAAGAAGAAGAGAATTAAGCGTAAATTGCTGATTCGAGCAGTTTTTAGTGGATTTAAAACCACACATTCGAAGCAAACCCCATTGATTTTATCGGAGTGTTTCGTGGCTGTGAAAACTCAGCAAAAGGTGATTTCAGCAAGCCAGGTCCACGAGGAACGTTTCCTCTAATGGACGCTCGTGAAGCACCGGCTGCCGGATAGGTTTTGAAAAAAGGAAACAATAAGAACTTGACTTCGGGAATCTAACGCAACATGCACCCGTGTATTCTCTTCGCGGAAAATGTGGCGATACGGTACAGGGAAGAGAGACCAATTAAGAGCAAATAGCGTGAAAGGTATGGTCATTAGGGTCGTCGACGCCCTTCCCTCCATTCTCTTCGCCAACAATCCCGACACTTGAAGCACATGAAATTCAATCAGGAAATAATCTAGAGATCAGCTTCATTGCCTCAAATAAGTTCAACCAACTTCGGCTGGACTATTTTTAACCGAGAGAAAAAAACAGAGGATGAGTATAGAGGCTAGAAGTTAGAAAAAGTTTAAAAAAGATCAACTATTGCAATGAACTTTTGTGAAGAAGAAGTTCGTCATTTGAGGAGTAGGTCAGTGAGTCCATACGACGCGGCGCGGCGACTGACGCTCGCATTGGCAGGCGCCCAGTGAGCAACTATTTCAGCTCGAAGGTATTTTATTGCATACTTGCCGTTTTGAAGGAGATTGTAACTGTTGCTAACGAGTTTGAGTGTAACGTCGTCGGGGAAGAGTTTTGCGAAAGCAGCAGAGCTTTCAGTAAATGAATGAGTGGATCGTGTTATCAGTTATCAGCCGGCTGAATATTGAAATTGATAGACAAAGCGATAGATATAGAAGACAGAGGGAAAATGAAGCTATAGTATCGGTTGAAACCGGTGGTTGTTAAAGACCAAGGGGGAAAATGAGTGTTTGTCTAATGCTTGCCTCCTTTGTCTACTGTAACCATCGGCTCTCACCCATAGAATCGCTCAATTTTCTCTTTGTCTTCTTTGTTTATAGCGTTGTCTATCAATTTCAATGATCGGTCCAAAGGGGTGTCCAGCTCAACATAACACGCATACTTTCGGTTCATTGAAAATTTAGTTTAAGAAAAAAAATCTTCAATATAGTCTGCTCAATGATATTAAGGCCGATTTTAAGGTACACGCAACGTATCAACAACGTATCTCTTTGAAGGAAATTTGTTTTTTCTTCTTCTTTTTTAAGTTATTGGAGGTTTTTAATCCATATTAGGATTCTGAAACCTTGAACGAGCATCGAGTCGGGGTCAATACACATCTATTCTCCAGGCTTACACTTTTTCAGGGATTAAGGGCAAAAGGAGTCTGTTTTTGCAGATCCACTTGTCAGTTCCTTTAAAATTTGTCACCACCACCATCAGGATCCGAATTCTGGACCTATTGGCCTGGAGTCAGACAGCTGACCGCTAGGCCAACCTGGTCAGCTTGAAAATTGTGCTTGGTTAGCTTTTTCCTTCTGTGTGGAGATTTTCAGTCTTCTGAAAGGTAACGCACGTTGGCTGCAATTGGATTACATTTTGCAAAAAGGAACCACTGTCTCTGGTTCTTCCATAAAAGCACATATCTACATAAGGAAACTAATGTCATGCATGTTGTTTCTAAAATGGACCAAAAATAGTGGTTCCTTATTGCAAAATGTAATCCAATTCCAACTTACTGTCTATATGACACGTGCGTCTACCGCGATCTGCGGGCCGATTATTGAAACTTATAGACAAAGCTATAGACAAAGACGACAAAAGAGATTTGAAGGGATCCTATTGGTGGAAAGCAGGTGGTGGCAATGGATAAAGGAGGTAGGTAATGGACTAACTAACGGCAACCCACTAAAGACCCGACAGTTAGTCCATCATTTTCTTCCTTAGTCTATAAGAACCAACCATGTCAACCAATAGGATCGCTCCATACTCCCTATGTCTTCTTTGTCTATCGCTTTGTCCATCAGTTTCAATAATCGGCCCGCAGTTTGTGATTTCAAGGAAGATTTTAAGACAAATAACTACTAATGTGGTGTATTTCCGGACGGTTGTCGGTCCGGAAGGGATTGAAGAGAGCGAGCTCGCACATCTCCGGCAACGGAGCATACCTGGCCACTTTATCTGCTGAACAGATTTAGAGATTAGATGTGTCGCGGAAAAATGATAAAATAACATCTTCTGTTTTCCCAGGATTACGCGACTGCAAGAAGCTGTCAGACGTGGATTTGAAACTTTCCCGCGCGCGGTTTCCGTATCAGACCCGAAATGATGTTCGTTTTCCCATGTTTGCATGTGGATGGAAACTTTTCATTTCACGCACGACGAGACAGTCGCGGCCGCTCAAGTCGCGTGACGCGTATCCACGTGAAAACACGTTCCGTGGGAACAACTGAATATTTTCCTCCGGCCATCACTCAAAACACCGAATTTTTCCCACACTTCCCGTGCACCCCGCGTGTTCGGCCTATTGCCTGTGTCAGTCAGCTCCGTTCTCCTACTAAACACGTTTAACTGCAGAGCTCAATCTTGCTGTCCGCTGTGCGTCAGAAAGGTTGGCAATTTAAGAAAAAAGAAAAAATTAAAAAAGGGGTGAATGAGAATGACGTTCAAGTTACAGCAGAGGAAAATGGAGTGATACTCTGAGGCTGAATCTACACGAAGCAATTATTTTCCCGTTTTCTTCATACACACATTAAGTCGCTTTCACTTCACAGCGCCGCCTCGCGCTCTGCGACGCCCAATCGCCATTGCCCCCTATCCCCCCAGAGATCATCAGGCAATGGGCACCTTCTGATCTCCTCCTCCACCCTTTGTCGCCAACCTTTCACAGGACGTCCACGCCGTCGCCTTCCGGGAGGAACCCAATCGAAAATCTGCTTAGTCAACCGATCGTCTGCTATCCTTCGCACATGTCCATACCAGACAAACTGCTTGGACCTGATATCGTTTACGATGTCCTTCTCCACGCCCATTATTTCGCGCACTTTTTCATTGCCGTTTTCTTCATTCTAGTATATATTTATTTACGTACCTGGTGAGTTCAATATTCTGTCAAACTTTTATTGGAATCATTTGGTAAATGAGGGGAGAATTGACAGGAATTGCCTCCTTCCCCTCAAATTTAAGATTCAATTTTTTTTTTTTTTGAGAGAGAGGGGATTCTCTTAAACTCGAAGGCAGCTTCGTTCAATTTGAGGGAATCTTTCGAGATTGTATGAAATCTTGCAGCCCCTCCCCTCCAGGGGAAAATTGTTGGCTAGGTACTCGATAGTTTTGTCCCACCCCTTGAATTTTGAGTAAAATAACACCCCTGACTCTCAAAAATTCCAAAAAATTCATGAACATCGTTTAAACATCGTGTTAAACACTTTTGCGAGCCTCCATTATACAGTGTAAACTTTTTAAATCATGATGCCGAAGAATATTTTTAAGAAACAAATTCAACTTGTATATCCTGTAAGGAAGGGACTCATAATGACTTTATTGCTATGCTAATGAATTGTCATGACTAGTCACTTTCCTCCTCTTACCATAGATAAGTAAACCGGAGGGCAGCCCTAGGCCCCGGAAGGCTTGGCATGGCTTAGTAAACCCTGTAGCGAGAAAAGCTAAGGTTCACATTGGGTTAATCCACCATTGAGCTAGGCCGAGACATAGGTGTCAAATGATCATTGTTAAATATCTTTCTATGGGGGAATTAATAAGAAAATGAATTGATTCAATCAATTACGGTGTTTAAAAATGCGAGTATCATACATATACATGTGTAAAACCATTGTTTACATGAATATTACAAAAGTTCAATGAATGTACATATTGTGCGTGATTCAATACGTGATGACAGGAATCACATCGTAAGAAGCCTTACGAACGATTAAGCGAGAATTTATTGCGAGATAGATTTTTCCAGAATCTCATAGCATTTATTTTAATTGCTTTCTTTTCTGGTATTAAAAATTGTCTGCTAATTTTTCCGTCCCGATCTTTGGATTCAGTATTACCGGCTTCAATTTTGCGGAAATTGCAGAAATGCGTGAAAAGTGGTTCAAGTTTACAACTTTTCACAGAAAGTAATTGGCTTGACGTATCGACAATTGGAATATTTCCACAACCGAAACATGTCTTTGGCAATGAATAACTTAATTCCTTCTGCAAAGACGAGCAAATGTATAAAAAAAGATATTTTAACAAATTTACTTTAATCAAAATGATTTCTCTTATTAGTTTAATTGGGTTGAAGGAATCTATACTAGCCGAGTTTTGAATGGACTAAATTAAAGGAGGATTTTCCATTTCATTTTGATGAATCTACTGCCTGGAAATTACCACCCCGAATGCTGTAAATCGATCTAAACTTGACAACACTACATGGAACACAATTTCAGACCCCACCCAAGTTCCTTTCATTCGAGCATAGAATGCGTCAGGACACCTAAGCTGTTATATCTCACACAACTGTTTGACGACACCGAGCTAAAGCTGTTCTGAAGCGCATCGGTCACCCTCATACCATCTGTTGTGTTTCCAAAATGCTCATCCTAACCTCAACATAACCTCTGATCATTTTAATACCACGCAAACCCGTGAGTTATTAGTTTGGACCGTCAAACATATGATAACCGGGCTTCCTGATAAACGACGATATTAGAAAAAAAAACAATAAGTTTGTGATAGTTAAGTAGATAGTGAGTAGATAGTTGAGTAGTAGTGTGATAGTTGTGATAGTTAGTGTAAGTTGTGATAGTTGTTGTGTGGTAGTGTAAGTTTGTGAGATCGTGTTCGATATAAAGGGTTGTCGATTTGGAAATTCGCATCTTAAGGAAATTGACAAGTTCAGACGATCCTTTACTATACGCTTTAAATTGGTCAACAGCATCGACAAAGAACAACTACATTTTCAACGACAATTTTTCGCTCCACAACAAGGTAATTAATTGAAACAAAAACTATGAAAAAATAAAACTACCCTCGTTGTTTTAGAACAATTGAAGAAGACCATAATGTGCAAATTTTATGAAACAATTGGTTTTTTTCTGAATGGAAAAGAAGATTTATCAAAAGCTACAGGTGTTTTTACAGCAGTTAAACATCCTTAAAATTACACACAAGGTGGCAAAAAAAATTGAAATTTTTTGGAAAAAACCTGTCACATGAAAAAAGTTGAGTAAAAGTTATTTGAACTAATAAAGAAATTGAGGCTTAGTTTAAAAAAAAGTGCTGACCTTGAACGTTCAAAAGAATCCACGTTAGTATAGCAGCCCACTGGAGGTAATTGTTGGCGAAACAGCGCCAGCCACTGAGAACGGCCAGGGTGAAATTACCGGCCGTGTATACTGTGGTCAAAATTACGCGCGCCGGCTCAACCTTCTCCCGGTGGTTTGCCATCCACAGAGCTGCAACAGACGGATTGAAACCCATTTCAAAGAGAGCTTAAATTAAATACTCAACCAGAGATAGTCAAAAGGGCACTTGATAAAGCACGGACTGCCCATTTACCTATATGTTTTCCCACGGAAAAGGAAAATGATTCACACAACGGGAAATTCGGATATCACTTGAGGTAATTATAATGGGTCTGCGGGCTGATTGTTGACGTTGATAGACAAAGCTATAGACAAATAAGACAAAAGGAATATCAAGGAGTCCTATTGGAAGAAGCGGGTGGTTGCAATGCATAGAGAAAAAAAAGGAGGTGTTTGCATTGCGGGCATCTTGGATTTTTTTTGATGACGTAGGTCGGTACGGCGATTTTTATAATCAATTTTCTTGGAGATGGTGTATTTTATGGAAAAATGCATTCAACATAAAGTGTTTGAAATTATATCATGAGTTGATTTAAGTAAAAATTCGGACGTTATGGTTCGTTTTTCATACTTCGAATTCCGGATTCTGCTGACCAGGTTGTACCGACCTACGTCACAGGGTACACAATCCTCAAGATGCAAACACCTCCTTTCTTTTCGCTATGGTTGCAATGCACCCAGAGGGTAGATAATAGACTAACTAACGGCATCCCTCGAGAGACCGTATAGTTAGTCCACCATTTTCTCCTTTAGTCTACGGGAACCAACCGTTTCAACCAATAGGATCGCTATGTGTCTTCTTTGTCTATTAATTTCAACAATCAGCCCGCAGTTGCACAAGTCATAGAATCGTGGTTTGATGCTAGAACCTAGTAGATCAGCTAAAAGTAATGAGATTTGTCCAAACAGCAACTTTCTAAGATCAATACTAATCGTGATATCGCGCTTTGAAAAATTCGGGATATGACGTCATCCACCGCGGTAGTGACACTCATGGTTTCTTTCCATCTTTCTTTCATCCAAGTTTATCGTTAAGTAACCAGTGCAAATGTGTGTCTCACTGACTGAAAGAACCAATGGTGTCACTACCGCAGTCATCGAACGAATTCTTCAAAACGCGATATTTTGAATAATAGTTGCAGTTTAGACAGATCTGATTTTTAGCTGGTCCACTCCACAAGAATCAAGCATCAAAAGAGGGTTCTGTGACCAGCGTAACTGACCCATTGGACGGAATCGACTCGAATTAGCGTAAATACATCAGAGATTGCCGAATGTTTCCTAATGTGTTATTNAGCGTGAACGTCAATCTGATGGGGAACCGGCGTTTACGCCAGCAGCTGCGCTGCCAGTGTAACAGACTATTTGATGTAGGTTGAGCAGATTTTGCTGTCGTTGTTACACTCATTTACTGTCAATGTGACAGCAAAGCGCCTGTTATAATAACAGACAAAGGTAATGTTATTTTAATTGCCAGGATGCTGTGCCGTTTTTTAACAGCCAAGGGCTGTTCTTTTAGCAGTCGCGACGATTAAAATGGCAGAACTTTTTTTTCCGTGTATGAAAAATGCATCTAAAGGAATGGAAATTACGTCGAAAAATAAGGTAAGATTGTTTTAAAGCCAATCTTAGAATATTTGAGTTGGTTGTTCCTACGTAGATATGTGGGGANGTGCCCCCCCCCCCGTAGCCTTGTTAGTTTTACCTTTTTTTACATTTGGGAGGCAGACATAAAATATTATCAGGGGCGTACACAAAATAATGTAAATTTACAGTCTCGGACCACCCCCCCGCCCCCTAAAGAATTCCTAGCTACGCCACTGCTTCTCTCCTTTTCCCATTAAAACATATGGTGGGATTGATTATTACCTGCGAGAACGAATTTCAAGACGATGTCCACGGCGTTGACGATGATGAGGGATTTTTGACGTTGCCGATGGGAGTAACGCTGATACGAGAGCTCCAAATGTTTCTCCCTGAAGCTGTTGGTGAGGGAGGGGCAGTAGATGCCCTTGTACATGGCGCCCCGCTTGAATATGGACCCGCCGCCCGCGCCAAGCTGGGCTACCCGTTCTCCGTCTGAAACACATGAAATATCCCGCGGTTAGATGATCTGCTTTGAACAATTCAAGGGATATTTGATATTAGGGAAGATTAATTCACAAGCAGCAACGAACTGTTACGAGTTTGTCCGCGCGAGCCATCACATCTAGTCCAGTGGCGTGGCGTGAATTGCAATATATCAATTGTTATGCCATTTAAACCTATGGTAAAGAATCGATTTTTAAGGAGTTCGCTGCGAACACCTTATTTATCGATCCTTTTCCATAGGTTTAAATGGCATAACAATCGATACATCGTAATTCACGCCACGCCACCGATCTAGTCTCCCCCGCGGGTTGCCTCAGCGCTTAATTCCCTTTGAACTCCCATAGATTGTATTCGATGTATCGTTTGGTTCAAGACAATAGAACGTAACCTCAAACACAATTTTAGGATTTAAGTTGAAAAAAGCTAAAAATGAGAAAATTCCTAATAATTTTACTTCTCATGGCCAGATTGCATTCATAAGAATCAAAAATCAATCACAAAATACCCGTTCCCTCATATATTATTCGATTGAATTTTAAGGCTATGTTTACATGTTGAACCAATCGATATCGATACAACCTCATCTGTACGTTTGATGTAGCGAATACGATTCATTTAAGAGCAGGACGAGGACGCTCACTACGGATGCAACTGTATTCTGATGCAACGAATGCTTTTTTGGCCGTTGATCGAAATGACAAAACACTTTGACAATTTTTTTGCCCCAATTCATATTTAAAAAACAAAATAAACATTATCATACACTAAAAACATGCAATATAAACTTTTGAAGCCTAGTTTTGAAAGAAAAGTAATGATGACACCAGAACGTGCAAAATATTTTGATAAACAAGATTAATCATATGAAATCCAAGCCACAAATATGTTTTCGGACGAAAACGTCACTTAGAAGCTGTGTTTTTGAAGTGTTATTGTCAATGTGATTTTGGTCCCTGAAAGACGTTCCAAGTCTCTCCGGACAGCCCGCTCGACTGGCACTTACTTTCAGTTACATTTACACATCAAATCAGCTCAGATGATGGGTTCAAAGCACCTAAAATCCTCTCGGGTTCGGTTATAAATATGAAATTGACCACCAAGGCTACCGGGAGACGAACGGAGGGAAATTGAATTAACTCGACAAAAACAAGCTCGCCGCTATTGTTCAAATCCATCCGACTCTCTTGCAACCGCAACTTTGCTCGGTGGGGACATAGTTTCTTTACTTTGTAACTTGGAGCTCTCTTGTAATTTTATCTGGGATCCCTTTGCCAGGACTTGCTTGCTGATGGCACGAGCGCAGGGTTGCCGTCGCGGGGTCAAACTAGAGTCCCTTTATACTGAGAGTCAAGACAACACCCCCTCATGGAGTCACAAACGGGAATAAAGATCACAGAAATTGAACGTTTTTTGTAATCTTTCATCGGCCCATTCTCAAATTCCTTTCTCCGTTCCTCCTCTCGTTCTGTTTGTTCCTTGCCGAACCCATAATTCCTTGGTCCATTCCAGATTATAATCTTTGCAATCGGTGAAAATGTAATCTTTATTCCCGTTTGTGACACTGTGAAGGCCTAAAATACGGGAACCAATCAGAAATGGATTCACATTGTCTTGACTCTCAGTATAAAGGGACTGTAGGTGAAACTATCCGACTATTCCGATGAGAAATATGAAATATCTCCCCGAGGGGGTGACGCTGGAAGGCACCGGCTGTGGCTGCAACTTCGGGTCAATTGATTTGGAGCTGGGGGTTACTTGGCACTGTTGCAGTTAATGCAGCGCATTAGCTATGCTGGGCACTTCTTGTTCCCACTTTTTGTCCGTCTCGCGGCCCGCAGCAGTCTTGGCGCGCCCCCGCCCCCCAATGCAACAGGGATTTAATGATTTATGCACAATGAGCTTCTCCGCGCGGGGGAGGGGCTTTGCGGCCGGGAGGGAGCGGCTCTTAAAATTAATCTTCTCGCAAAGGGCACTGAGTGAATTGCGGGAGCGTATCGCTCGCCCGTGTCGCAAATTGCACGTCCTCGTTTCCTCAACTTTAAATTGTCCCGTCCGAGGGCTAATGGGCTATAAACAAGATGCAAATTAAAGCGGGTGCACTGCACGCGTCCCCTAATCAAAATTTTGCAAAAAAAAGTAACCGAGCAGTTGAGGTTTCTTTGGGTAATGGCGTGTTTATGCTGTGGCAACTTAGTGACCTGAGTATCCTCGGAATTCATTACGGTGTGAAAATATGAATTTTTATCTACGGCCAATTGGACCGCGTTAAGCGGAAAGGAACCAAGCCGCATCGGATACTGCCAAATTTACACGGAGAGGAAAACTTCGTGCGAGGGACCCGAAGTTGAGGTCATGTGGATCTCTGAAGTTTTCGGATCACGTATCTAAAAACTTCAGGTCCATCTGCCGAAGTTTGGATCAGGAATCTGAAGCACTTCGATACATACCGAAGGGTTCGGGTCACACATCTGAAGTACTCCGGTACATACCGAAGTGCCTCGATGTCTGACCCGAACTTCGGCAGCTGGACCTCAAGTTTTTAGATACGTGATACGAAAACTTCAGAGATCCACATGACCTCAACTTCGGGTCCCACGCACGAAGTTTTTTTCTCCGTGTAATTGGGCAATTGGATTTTTTACATGGAAACGAGTATGCGGATTTTTCTGCAAATTTCAGTGAAGTTTCTGCACAGCACGGAACAAATTCCTCAAAATTTTGAAAGGAATCCGCAAAAACGTTTCTCTTGAAACAAATTTAATTGCCCAGTTAGATTTGGCAATAGCTGATGTGGCTTGGTTCCTTTCTGCTTGACGCGATCCAATTTTCCTCTCTTCGGTACTCTAGTTCGTTGCAGTCAGGCAGACATGTAGACAGGGGCGTAGCTAGGAAATTTTTCTGGGGGGGGGGGGG
>NW_017547231.1:2139823-2165587 GCF_001854935.1 Bemisia tabaci | reverse complement strand
AAAAAACCAAGAAACGTAGACTCTTGGTATTCATTACACATAAACTAGCGAGCCCCAGAATGAGAAACAAATTTTAATCATTATTATTGACGGATTAGTAAACTTTTTACACGCTTTGGAAAATCTCAGAAGTTCGCGGTAGTCACTTTTCGGTAAGGAACTAGGGGACTCGGTTATTGTGGGGGGGGGGGGGTCGAAACGATCGCAAAGGCGGTATACTACGTATACGCGCCAAAAAACACATTGGATCTAGAGTCCAGACTCTTAAAAACATCGACAAGAAAAAATGCTCTTGATTCAATCTGCAGATTTAAGCTTAAATCAAGAACCAAGCCTCTTCATTTGAGCGGATTTCCTTTTGATTAAAGCTTAAATCTGATTGAATCAAGAGTCCTTTTTCTTGTCAATGTTTTCAAGAGTCTGGACTCTAGATCCAATGTGTTTTTTTTTCCAAAGTAGTATTCTAAAATCCTAGAAGCGTATTGATATAAAAAAACGCTTCCCATCGGCTGACCGCTTAAAAAATCCTTACAGGAGATCACAACGATTTTTAAAAGCAGAAAATACAAGATTCGAACAAACTTGTATTGCAGGTCAGGGCCAGTTTTTCCTACTTGCCGCCCATGGGCCGCCTGTATTTTGCCGCCCCTTTTTCATTTGTTTTGAAACATCAATAAAAACATCTAATGACCGTGTCGGAGGGGGAGGAGTACATAAGAAGAGTACATAAGAGGTTATTTGTGTTGGACACATTTTTTGAGAAAGCCCTGTCAATACTCCTAGCAAAAGTTCACGGAACTTTGCGCGAAAGTTAAGTTCCGTAAACCTATCTCTGTGTGGACAAGGCCTTCCATCTACAGAAAATGAACGAAAAATTATGAAAGAGCAAACATAAATGTGGTTTAATAATTTTAACTCCCACCGCCGTGCCGCGCCGCGCTGACTGCACTAATTGGCGCGATGCGTGAAGTATTCATACAGTCTTGTAGGCACCGTGCGTTTCACGCCGACCGCTGCTGAACGCACTGTGTTTGACGCAATGCGTGAAGTATTCATGCAGTCGTGTAGGCACTATTATGTGTTACATGCCGACCGCCGCGCAGAGGGCTTCTCCTTTTCATCTCAAGTCCTCGTCATCATTGCTCTTTGCGCCGCGCCGTTCCAGGCCAAATTGCGTGTCTGGTTTCTCTCTTAACTCGACTAGTTAAAGGTGCTGTCTCCTGTATCACCGAAAGACGACAAAATTAGAAATTACTATGCTCTCAGGAAATGAGAAATTTTGTCGCCTTTTCTCGTTTGTAATTGTTCTTCTGAATCCAATTTTTTTCATACCTACATTTAAAAAAAATGGAAAATTTGCCGCCCTCTAAATTTGCCGCCAACGGCCGCCCTCTAGACCCGACCCTGATTGGAGGTAGGTCTTATCCTACCTAAAGGATTGTAAACATCATAAAATCTGTTTTTATTTTTTTTCTTCTTCTTTATAGCTTTCACGGTAACAAACCATTGTGGTCTCCTGTAAAAATTAATTTCCTAAGTTTTTATTGTTGAATTTCACTCGAGTTGTGTAAAACATTTTTTTTTTTTTATGAAGTTACGTTAAATGCATCTCCAAAACCTCTTTCGATCACACCGTAAACTATATGCTCTTGAAATGTTACGAATGCAGGCGTATAAAATAACACAGTAGGAGAATCTACCGCAACGCAACGGTTTATCGTGAGTATCAAACGTGGAGGGCTACTCAAAATTGAGAGATAGCGAAATTTAGAGAATGTAATCAAATTGAGTCAGGAATAAACGGGGCCTACATCGGGGGTAAAAAGATCCTCAATGTATTCAGCGCTGCTGGATCGTGTGAGAATACCCGCAAGTTCTCTTTAAATTATTGCAGCGGAATCGCGCCGATAACGAATCAGATTTGACATCTTTGGACGGTTGTTGTCGATTCGTGAGTGAAAAATTGCCCTTTTGACGGAAATTGTCATAGGAGAACCGAGGAAACTTTCGTCAATCGACAACTTTGTAACATTTCAGTGAGTGTGTTCTACAATGGGCTACGATCGAGGACGAAAATCGGTAACGTTGTTGCCAAATAATCTTGAGTTCCATTATAGTTCATGAATTTATATTATTTAGAGATTCACCCTCATGATCCTTCTGCTTTTCGCTCTGAAGAGTTAGCAGGATACGAGCAATACATAACGCCCTTGAAAACATCTAAATGATAGTGAAATAGGAAAAGTTTAGACAAAAAGGCGGTGAAAAAAGAGTTTATGTATTTAGCGAAGATTCAAACTAAATAGCTATATTAAAAAATACGCCGTGTAATGTTTCCTGGAACTACATTTTGAAAGGATTATGATGTAAACTCCTACTTCAGGGTGGAGTTAAATTGGCGTTTTCATCGATTTTGCGAAAAATTCGATTTATTTCGGCAAGTTTTGGCACATTTCTTCAAACATTAAATCGACGGCTTTAAACCAGAGACAGCCTGTCAGCATTTCGCGGTGCCGTATCTTCTCTCGTGTTTTATTTTTTAAATAGAAAACTACACTGCTTAACGTCGTTAATCTGTCTATAAATTTACTCTGAAATATGAAGAATACACTAAAAAAAAATCAAGTTTTAGTGTTGCTTACTTTTCTGTTGAAAAAATAAAACATCAGAAAAGATTAAGCAACGTCTAACGTAGTGAGGCTCATTCCGGTTGAATTCTTACACGTGTATACTCGGCTGTCTTTTTTTGTGAGTTCCGACGATTGTGCATATTGAATTTCCTCTAAAGGCAAATTTATGATTTAAAATCGTTTATTAGTATTTCTAAATTAATTTAGGTCATGTTGGAACAGGTATACGTTGAAAGACGGAAGCTTTATTTAAATTGTATCAATATTTACGCCAAAAATTGAAGGTATACTATTTTCTTTTCCTCCTTATGTTGACGAAGACCACCGATGAGACATTCATTAGAAGAGAGAGATGAGCAAAAGACATGACGCGAAAATCGTAAAATATCTGGTAAAACGACAACGTTGCGGGCGAGGCGCATCGCTGCCCGGTAAACGCAGATCATAGGTGGACCACAGGCGTACGCTAAATGAATAATTCAACGGGAAAACCAAGGCGTCGCCAAGTCTCGGATTACGCGTGCTTGCTGTCGAAGGGATTTATCGGAACACCTTTTGCATGGGGATGGAAATATTCGAAGGTCTCAGAATATTAAAATATTTTTTTCATCCGTTTGTTTCAGAGAGGACAGTACAATACGAACGCTCCATCCAATTTAAATTCTACATCTATCGTCCACAAATCCTTCTCCTTCGAATAAAATGAATTTTCGATTTCCTGGTCAAAGGAGAAAAGAACAAAACGTTTAAATTGGCGGGAGTTTTTTTTCCGAATAAATGGTGAGGGGGATGCAACATTTTCTCGTAAGGGAGTATCATTCTATGGGAAGCGCAGAATGATTTGCTGAAAAAAACGTTGAAAGAAAACAATATTCTAAAACAGTGAGAAAACATCTCTTAGGGCTTCAATCTCGATTTTTTCTTCACCACTATTGTTTGAGTTCTTGGCTGGTGAATTCAAACCGTAAAGATAACCACAACCGTAGCTAACCGTAAATCCGAAATTTAGGTTTATTACGGCAGCTTTGGGGACAGTAAGAAGAGGATATCTCATTTCTTCGAAATATGGATAAAAGTCTGTATTTTACAATTTTCTTATACATACATGTAAAAAAATATTTCTTGACAGCTTAAAAGAACACTTCGCTCTGCCAAAAAGGGAGCACGATTGTTTAAGTATGCCGTGCCTCAATTTTTGATCTCGAAGAAAGCCAAGCAACCAACATGAAATGACTAATGATATTTTCGGAGAATGTTCTTGATAGCTCTAAGAGAAATTAAAATATTCGAGGAAGAATATTCATTCAAAAATAAAGATGTGACAGTAAATTTTAGACATTATGTTCTTGGGATTCGCCTATAGAAACGCTGCATCTGAAAAATCCGTTGAGAATATTCATTCCAAAATGAAGATGTGACGGTAAATTTTAGACATAATGTTCTTGAAATTCGCCTATAGAAACGCTGCATCTGAAAAATTCGTTGAGAATATTCATTCCAAAATAAAGATGTGATGCGGTAAATTTTAGACATTATGTTCTTAAAATTCGCCTATAGAAACGCTGCATCTAAAAAATTCGTTGCTAGGATTTCGGAGGGAAAGAAACGACACGAGAAAGAACCGAAAATAGTTAAAATTATTCTTCGAGAGTTGAACGACCGTTCTCCTCCATAGAGACTTACTGAGCATAAGCCGAGACCGGGTTTGAGGGTCAGTTGATTAAATCCTCCATTTTGGCGATCGGGCACATTCGGACCTTATTCGATCGCGAGTCCCAGCGCGAATCTTACGCTCAATTAAAGACGCTCCGGCCAGCCCAGCCCGGCAACGCAAGCCAAGAATCCCCCTGATCCCCCCCTCCGAAGTTCGCGGGGGACGGGAAGGGGGGGGGAGTGGAGTCGTAGCGTAATCAATTTCCGCCGGGAGTAAATGTTCTCTCTGTTATTGGAAATGCCGGAGAAGCGTGGAGGAGGGACGAAATCCAAAATCAAGCATATGTGTTGTGTCGATAACCATCGAGAGCCCTGTTCCACTCACGCCTGTTTGTCTATTTCCTCTGTTTCCCTGCTTGAGACAACAAAACTTATCTGTTAATTGACTGGCAACCTGCTGCTTCGGATACGCCCGAGCGCCAACCTCGCCCGCTGTTTTCGTGCCTTGGGAATTAGGTGACTAGCTAGTCAAAGTCTCTGTCTTGTCCCCATGTTTTCATAACGCTTCTCTCGCCCTGCCAAGTTTAATCGCGAACTTTAGAACGGAACGGATTCTGTTTTACATGGGTTACATCCATTGAGAAAAAATTACTTCTTATCAATCGGTTGTGCATTTATTAGAGCATCCAAGTCGTCGAAGAACCACACATAAAATTGACCTTTGCCATGGATAAAAGCAGTCCAAATCAAAGAAGCATTTGACATTCACCTAAATTATTTGTAAAAGTAGGAAACTGGGGGAAATTACTTGGAGAAAAAAGTTAGAGCCTAAATTCCAAATAAAAATTGAAAACCACGCTGAAATTGCAGGTTTGGCCGCAGCATTCTAATCAATTTCAATGAAATATTCGTAAAAACACGCCCAGAATTACACCTTTTTCAGATGATGCTTTGAAACAGGATATGCACCCCAAGAATTTTGGATTTAAGTGTGTCATTGAAACGTCCGCAGCGACATTGTATTGTTTGTCCCTTGAGAAAAAAAAAAATAAAATATGCGTTTATTTCGAGCAACTTGTAGTCATCCTTGATGGTCATTGTACTAAATACTTATGAAATAAATACCGATTTAAATTCTCGCAACCAGCTTTACATGGTAAATCAGTGCTGAGAAATCGTTGCATAAAATTCGTGATACTTTTCCATTTTCGAACCAATTTGTTTTTAGTATATATTTTTAAGCAAAGGATGGTATTGAAACAAGCCTTTGACTTCATGCATCGAATGGATAAGACATGTTCACTAAAGAAAGAAAATATTTATCGATTAATTTTATGAACATGTTCAAATTTTGACACTGCTATACACATCTGTCAGTGCAATAGTATTTATTTTGTAAGAATCAATCTTTCCCTTTCCATAAAATAATTCGTAAGTAGTTTAAAAGGGTCAGTCTACATCAAAACGTAAGCTCTAATCCTATAAAATTTATCTACGTGATATTAAAGGGGGAAAATCATTAAAAATATAGAATGTACAGCAACAACAAAAAGTCACAGAGATTTGGAACAAAAAGTCAGGGGAAAAGAAGAAAGCCACCAACAAAGTAACATGAAATTCATCGTGGGAATAATATGAAGAAGTTTCTCAGATGAATTCCGCTCATTACAACTTGAACAACACTTTTGTTTTCTTCTGAGAGGAACCGCGACGACGCTACAACTGAAGAGTTGTCATTTGACATTTCTGTTAAAAAAGCTGAAGTCAAGAGCTTCCTACTTGTCACTATATCGTCATTGGCCGAAAGCGCATGAATTGAGGAGCTGAAGATCTTTTTAGAGCGTTGCCGACCTCGTAGCTACGAGGGCATGCAGCGCTCGCTCGCTCGCTCGCGCTCCTACTGGAAGCTCAGCTTGGGTTGGAAATACGGATACGACTATTGCCGCTCCTGTGCACCCGCTTTTGCCTACCTCCCTAGATGAAGGCGAATCAGCCGCGAAAGACTTGATGAGGAGCGTAACTTGCGCTTCGCAAGGATGCAACAACTGCTCTCATTATGCTTATCCTTTATAGGTTCCATTTCAAGCACGCAATAATCGAAGGAGAAATAGCTTAAAATTCCTGAATTGCATAACTTTCACAAGTTATTGCTGTCTCCGTTTCTTTTCATTTGTTCCCTATAAGTTGTTCGGCAAAATTTTAAAAACGCTCCACGACCATATCCTCAGAAGGACTTTCTGACATTTTTTCGGATCAGATTGAGCTGGCAAAGTGTTTTTCTCCAAATTACGGCCAATCGTAAACAGAAACTCATTTTCATCCAACGTTTCTACGAATTTTTCTATTTACTCCCCAAAAGAAAATGTTAGGGAAGAGAAAAACACGGAGCTCGATAATAGAATTTATACACCTGCTATCGATTAATTTTTTTTGGAAAGAGTTTCAAAAAGATGTACTTTCCTCGAGGTATTTTCGAGTAAAAATTGCCTACTTTCTACGATTTTTCGGGCTTTTCAAAATTTTTGGAAACTGCAATTTTTTCATGTGGGTGACAAGAACACGGAAAAAGGGGTTGTTTGATAATCGAACATTTGGTAGTATCCCGATTAATTAGGTTACAAACCCAAATGCTGCGGGTCAACTACCCCAATTAATTGAAAATGACCATGTCGTTCGACAAATTGGGAAGGTACCACAATTTTACGGGATACCTCCTAACATCTTTTTTTTGTGAATTTTATTAAGGAAAGGTCGAATTTTTTATTCAAATTTTGATTATTTTAGAACTGCACTTAATTTCTCTGTTCGTAGAAACAAGAGAATAGGTACCCGTTTTTGCACAGAAACGCTATTTAATGCCGCAACTTGGTAGGAGAAGGATTTCTTTCCACGCCACACAGCGGATCGAGCCAATAGAAGAGGTTGGACATGGAATTTTTTTGCTAAAACTTCAAATGTTTGTTTATTTCGTCACAAATGCAATATTTCAAGGGGTGTTCCTGAAAGTAAAATTCACAAAAAAACCAACGGAGTCACTCTTAAACTGTTTAGTTTCATATTTTTGAAAATATAAGCTTTCAAAAATTCCAGAATTTGTCCGACATCTCCCATTGACTCGATCCATTGTAAGCCACTCGGAGAGGTCCGGTTTTTCTGTTGGGATTGCAAGACGAGTCCGCTTTTTCTCGTGGTCAAAACGGGAAGAATTAGGATCGGCCGAGAGGAGGGATTATTCGGTGGAAAGCGAGAGAGCGGCGGATGGACGGAGAGCGAAGGAGGAGTGGCTCAGGTTACAATAAGCGCGAGGAGACACCTCATCATCAATCACAATAAGTACATCATTATGCTCGCACGTGGAATACAAGTTTCCATTATTATCAGATCAGCGGTGGCCGGAGTGACGAGAGTTCGCCGGGTGCGAGCGGTCTGGTCACGGGCATAAGCCCCTCGACCCGAAATCCGACCACGATTTAGAACTGTTCTGCCGTACTAAGGAAGAACGCCGTATGAGCCATCAGGCGTTGCCAAATTTCCTTCGATAAAACACGAATTCCCTGGTAAACTTATGAACATTTCCCTTCCAATTTTTCAGGAGATTTTGCTCGCAATTTTACCTAAAGATTCTGAAAATTCAAAGGAAAAATATTCGTAACTTTCCTCAAAAATAAGCATTTTATCGAAGGAAATTTGGCAACTCTCGAATGTTCATACGGCGTTCTTCCTTAGCAAGGCAGTGTTGGCGTTGGCTTCGCAACGGGGCAGCGGTAAGCCTCTGTTCTAGCTCTAGCTGCCGGCAGCTACAAATTTTTCTGCGATAGACGCGACGGGCTGTAAACGAGGCGGGGTGAATGTACGGCTCTCTTGTGGGTGACTCCCTCGGCGTGCTGCTTCGTTTAACCCTTAGATCCTCAAGCCGGATCACAGTGACTCGAGGCTTCCTAAAAACGCGTGCCTCGCGAGTTTTAGATAGATTAGATGAGTTTCAGTGCCGAGCTTTAGATATACGTCTACAAATACATCGTAAAATAATCAGACATTAAATTAAAAAGAAGAAGAAAATAATTAGAGTGTGAGTGAATTTTTTTGACGATCACCCCTAGGAATCCTAAGCCAAGTCAAATTGACTCGAGGCTTGCTAAAAACGTGTGCCTCGCGGGTTGAAGAGGGCCGGCATACACGAGCTTTAGATATACAGGGTTATTCAAAAGTCACGCACCACTGGCCACAAGGGGGGTGGCCATTTGAAATTTTTGAGTTGCACCCCGCGCCCTCCCCCGAGTGTATAAAAAACTGGAAAGTACCCAAAAAAGTTTCCCCCTCGATATGAGGAAAAACTTCTTAAACCGTAAGTCGATATCATAATTAGAACTAAAGTTATGGCCAGTGGTGCTGACTTTAGAATAACCCTGTATGTCTACAAATACATCGTTTAAAAATCAGACATCAAATTGAAAAAATAATAATAGAATGTTAGGGAATGTTTTTTGAGAATTATCCCTAAAAATCCCTAACCGGGTCACCTAGACCCGGATATCTCTTCCAGGGAAATTATTGGGTCGGCACGAGCTTTGGATATCAGTTTAAAAATACATTTTAAAAAAAGGACCGGATAAAAAAATTTGGAAAAAATCGAGTGTCAACACGCCCAAAGATAGAAAAGACGTAAATGGGCCTTTGTCTTCAACTTATCTCTCGAATTTGAACGACATCTCATTGGCAGTACTGAGGAGAGCATTGCAAGTTCACGCCTTACGTCACGGCGCCTTCAATTTTGCAGATGCGACACGGACATCCATCAAGTACGAATAGTTGTATCACTGCGCCGTCAGCAACGAGCGTCGTGACTCGTGAGCCGTGGTTATTTCATTCTCTGAACGAGTCTCAACTACAAAGTTGAGCAATTTTTGAATTTGATATTTATTAGTTTTTTTGTTTTGTTTATTTTTTACTTATTTACTTTTTCTTACTTTATTACTTACTATGTTTCAATTTATTACTTTTCGAATACATGAATTTTAGTAACGCTTTTGATCACTCTGCAGCTCATTTCACAGATTGTTAATAATAGTTGACGTCATTTTCATTAATATAATTAAACAGTTCGACAACGGAACATTCCTTGGTAGAGATGAAATCCTTTTTTCTTTCCTCGCTAAGTTTTCTAACTTGAAACACTGTACCCTTCCAGGAGAAACACATGATGGAATTGAGTTTGTTCTTCAAATCATCAAACCATCTTTTAGAGAAGGATACATGGTAAAAATGAATTCCTCTATGTGCGTGATCGAACAAGGAGTCTTTCAAATTAATTTCAATTTTTAAATCAGCCCTAAAAACCGTCTGTAACATTTTAAGTCCGGGGTATTATGAAAATTTGTAAGACGAGCCTTTCTATTTCAGTAGGTGCAAATAATTCCCGTCTCTGCTCAACAGATGTCCACTGTATTTACCACTGTGTGAGGGAAGTTCATCCCTATAATTTGACTCATTATCCCTTTAATTAAGCCCGACCTTTACCTGTCAGCCGCAACACCCTAGACCTCCAAATTTTTAGTCGATAAGTCCAAGGTCTGGAATGCCGCTCAACTCCTAAATCGAGGAAAACAGGTGAGAAATTCCGAATAATTTACGTGACTGCGTAAGTTTATTACCTCGCATACAGCTATTTTTGTTTTTATGTTGCGCCAAGTCCTGTCCTTCATACTTAGCAGAGGGTTCATTTATATGAACCGATTTCTTATTACCACTAGACGCATACCCTGAATACATCAAACTAATATCATATTCGTCAAATATTTATTTTTAAAACTTTTATTAACATGATGTTGTACCATTAACTTAACAAAGGAAAATAAATAACAAAAACCAAAAAGTAAATACCACTCAATCTATCTATAATAAAAGGTACTAGAATATACTGGATAAAAATTAAAATACGAGATTCCTTACATTCCGAAAGTAGAAAAACCTTTATCAAAATATGATATCTCATTTTACAGAAGTTATTGTACACATCCACACGTATAGTAAACTCTTTATGGCATAGTGTTACTAATTCGTATTGATGCAATTTAAATTGAATATTTCCTCAGTGGCATGATTTCGCACATTCTCATCTGTTTTCAGTCTTGAAAATAAGATGACCAAAATTAGAAGTTTTGAGTAAAAAAAATCGAACTCCATAATTTTACGAAAGCTACAACATAGATGTGTGTCCTCCAGAATCCAAGATCCAAAATGAATTCATGCCGACGAGGGTTGAATCATGAGGACAAACCGTATGATTTGGGCACTGGGGCCTACCTTACATGCAAAGCCGACTGTGCCATTTAATTTGAAAATTCCTGTTTTAAGTAGACGAAGTTCGGGAAACGCCACTGCTACTCAGCAAAGTTGTTGCAGCCGTAAGTGGAGACAAACTCGCAGAGCCCTATCCAACGATAAATGCTTTGACTGAAGAGTATATATTTGTGACACTCAATGATACTTCAACACCCCCCTTCCAAATTTCATCTCAGCGTAACTTTCCTTTCATCTTGTCGGGGAAAACCCTTCACATCGGAGTCGTAAATAAAAGCGGTTATTATTGTGAGCCACGGGGACAAGCAGATCTCTCACAGCCCTTTTGCAAAGGAACTCGTATTAATGCGTAAACGCCCCAGATATGAGAATTAGTGTTCGTTCAAGAGGAGAGTTGTATTTCCATGGATTGAGGGAGAATCATAACAATCTCATCTGAGAAGGACCGAAACCGGGTAGACAGATGTTAGTAATTGTAAAATAATAACAATACGTATAAAGCAAATGAAAAGATGTGGCACTGGTTGAAGGGACCACTAGACAAAGTACGAAGTTAAGCACTCTGATACACGTTATTTAACCACAATTTAATGTAGAACACGATTCTTGCAACAAAAATTACTTCTAACCAAGATATTCAATGTTTCTTGACGTGTGAATTCAAGCCTCACGCTCATGAAAACACAAGGGTCTACGTGCGTCAGATCGCGAACTAAACATTACCGTGGCAGTCTCTGCGATACGAAAATATGACAGTCTCAATCTTGATGCTTCGGTTCAGCTGTAGCAAATTTTTTACAAATTGAACGATAAAGGGTTGGAAATGAGCATTGTTTGATTGAGAAGCCTGCCAAACCACAGTAGTGCGCGATTTGCCTCACGTAGAGCATTGTGTTTCTTGTGACCTGGCAACTCAAATTTTCAGTTACCAATGTAAAATTAAAACGTTTATATCTTAGTTAGGAGTTGATTTCAGTACTTTTTGATGCCAAAATTGTGTCCTACGTGAAAATCGGGTCAAGAAACATGTATCAGAATGCTAAAGTTCGTACCTCGTCTAAGCTGCCGTGCTAAGGAAGAACGCAGTATGAACATTCAAGAGTTGCCAAATTTCCTTCGATAAAATGTTTATTTTTGAGGAAAGTAATGAATATTTTTCCTTGAAAATTTAAGGAGCTTTAGATGAAATTGTGTGCAAAATTATCTGAAAAATTGGAAAGAAAATATTCCTAAGTTTATCAGGAAATTTGTGTTTTATCAAAGGAAATTTGGGAACGCCTGGTGGTTCATACGGCGTTTTTCTTTAGCACGTATTGGTCTATTACGGAATTGTTTCTAAGGACTCGATTTTCGAGTGTAGCGGCACCGATGCCTCGGGACAATGGACATTAATCAAATGGCTCTTTTGCAGTCGTTGAGCGGTGCAAACGAGGCGCGATTATCATGCGGGATCGATCTGTATGCAACTCGCTGGATTTTCGTTACCAGTCGTGTGCAATGCATCTCACGAAAAGTAGGTTATTGAAATTATAAACCGATGATGAGAATAGCTTCGGGCTGCCGTGGGACGTTGCGACAAACCTCCGCCACTTGAAACCTTGTTGCATTTCTCACATTTCTCTCTGTATCAAGGTTTGAACTACAACTGAGGGGCTCGGAGGACAAGGCGCATGAATGCAGTTTTTGCTATTTCGAAAAATACGTGTTTGAAGTTTTGAAATTACACGGATCTTTATGGCGGAAAGGAAGTTTAAACTGACTTTTTGCTGCGTAAAAATTGGAATTTCGGAGCACATTTTTCACAGAATATGCATTAAGAGTAGTTTCACTTAAAATTAATCTCAGTTTTTTCAAAAACATGTGCCTTTTTCTCCAAGCCCTTCGATTACGGGCATCGATGATTTCGTTGAATGGCGTAAGTTCCTACTTTCGTCCTTTTACCTGTGATCTCGAATGCAATGAATAATCATTTGTTTTAAGTAACGCTCGCATTATTTTTTAAAAATCAATTAAAAATACATTGTCGGATCAAAGAAGACTATAAACTGACTTTCGCTGACTGTTAGTTCGTAATTCTTTCCGATTTTGTCCGGATACTTTTCCGGATAAATCACGGAAGGGGGGGGGTAGGATTAGATGAGATATTTACTCTTGGAGCGAAAGATTCCAGGCAACTTAAATCTAACCGATCTTTTCTGCAGGACCTTAAGCCGCTGTGAGAAATCCACTTTATTAGACTGGTAGAGCAATTTAATCCCGGAGAAAAGAAACGGGGGCAGACTGGTTTCCATAAAGCGCGAATGAACTTAGATAAAACAAAAGCGTCGATTAAATAGATATAACTCTTTACAGAAAAACCGGGATCGCATTGGGGACCTCTTTGTTTTTTTTAATCCCACTTTTCATCGGAATAACAAGAAAGCGATTTCATCTCCTCCGCAAAGATGCTCGCTGTGAGGAGCGCGAACTTCAGACTCGAAGACGCAACTCAAATAATGGAGTCCCGAACTGAAATTGTAATCCTGCTGCTGTTTTTCTTCCAGATAGGGACTGTGTTAACTAATTAAAACTTGTCCGAGACGGGAGAAGGAATAGCTCGCGGAAATTCGAACCGGCGCATGGTGGATCGAGTCGATAGGAGAGGTCGGACAAAATTCGGAAACTTTAAACGCTTATAACTCTGCTTATAAAAAACTCTGAGGTTCTAAAAATGGTTCCATTGATTTCCTCGTAAAATTTTCTACCTGAGGCGCCCCTAGAAATGTAAAATGTGACGAAATAAATACAAAAATTTTGCAATTTTAGTCAAAAATTTCATGTCCGACCCCTCTGATTGACTCGATCTACTGTGCGGCGTTGTCGACAGAGCTACGCGCCGGATACCCATCGGAGAAAAATCGATTCATTATGGAGTGTCGATTATCCGTAGTAATTGAGATCGGAGGTGGCGCGGAAAATTGATATTCCCTGCGTATTCGAAATAATAATAATCATAAAAAAAACCAAATGAAAAGAATGCCATTCCGGAAATAATATTTGAAACTTGAATTAAATAACGTGCACCAATGAAATCAATGTTGCAGGCAAAAAAATATTCTATGAAGAGAAATAAGTTTTATTGATACAGATTGGGTAATCGTGACTCTAAATCTGTAGCGGGCTACTCTTAGCAGTTATATTTTATCGTGCATCTAGACAACAGACGGACCAGAGAAGGGACCAATTTTCTTTAAGAGTAAGAGGTCTGCTCGTTGAAGAAGTTTGGCAACTTTGCATCCTTATTATCTTGCAAAACATTTTAAGAGTACAGATTATATTTTAAATAATGCGTAAGTAACTTTGCCTAGTGTAAGTACAAAGAAAATCCAATTTGTTCAAAGAGAGATCATTTTTTTTTTACTGCAAAATATCCAAGTTAAACCACAGAGGGTACCGAGTGGTCGGTTGGTTCCTTTGTGATCTCTTAAAAATGGGATTATATTTATTAAAAACAAACTGAGTGCAAGATGGAGTACATTTTGGAATAGAGAACTGCTATATTATTGGCTTACTTCGGTAACAATCACGCACAAGCCATTGGTTTCCCTACGTAGATACGAGGATGTATGGACAAGTCAGAAAATTAAGTTCCTTACTGCAAAATTTGATATAGTTTATTTACATTGTCTGCTTCTAAACAGAATTATTGTATTTAGCAAATGGGTGGTTTTTATACGAGGATTAAAAATAAACAAGTGGTACGGAATATTACAAAATAATATGAACTATGCAAAACGATAATCCGGGTATCGGAACTTGGCTGTTTTGAAAACGCCTTCAAATGCGGCGTGATACCTCACGCATTCCGGAGAGTTCAAATAGTTGTATCATTGCGCCGTAAGAATGTGACGGAAGATTACAATGGAAATAGCCTCCATGCACGCTGGGCTAGTCGATTTCCTTCGACATTTTTGCAGTCGTGAATGCATAGCCGAATTGCGCTCCAGCTGATTACACTTATTAGCATGAGGACCCTTTATTACTCAAAATAATTCCTGGATTGAGATAATATAATTTCTAGTTTAGCATGTTACGTTTATTATGCGGTACATACATCATACCGACGGTGTAAGTCGGCAATTACATAACTCGGTTTGCGACGTCGCAGACTTCCTGTCATACTTTATTTTTTAAACGGAAAACCACTCAACGACAATTCTTTAAAGCTGCCGTGATTTTTATTCTCTGTACGAAGATATTTCTGTAAAAACTTCAAGGGATGATGTCAATTTGTTCTCCTTTAAAAAAATAACAAAGAGGCGGGGATGTTCAGACACCGCAAACGAGTTATGTGATTGCCGACTTACACTGTCGATACACTTGTGTAGTATTTCAAAAGTAAAGGGTGCTCACTGGAGCACGATAATAACTACTCGCGTCCGCACAATCAAAGACATCGTGAACCTTGGCAAGAGTGATAATTTACGAGGAAACACTTCGGTGAAAAAGTACAGACAACATTTTATTCGTGGTGAAGCAAGTGCATGAAAAAGGAGGATCGACTGAACGGAGAGAAGTTGTTGATTTTGCAGGATGGAGAATAAATATGTCATAATAATGAAAAGCAAACAAGGGACAACAAACAAATCTGAGGGCCGAGGGAAGCAGTGCAGTAGATTGTAAACACCAAGTCTGTCAAACTGGAATAAACGGTTTACTTGAGGAACTTTCGGAGACAATTCTCTGAATTTGTGTAATTGAACGAGAGCTTTACTCTCAAGAGATCTATTACCACGTCAGGAACAGAGGTTATTACAGGGAACCGGATACTCTCGCGCTGCATGCTCTGTTTACAGACTCTCATGATACTTCTCTGGTAATTTTTTGCCAACATACTCTTAATATGTTTTTGCTGCTCGTTACTCTGAGCTCCAGATGATGAATCTATAATTTATTCAGTGGTATTTTTAGTATGTAACTTCCTGCTTTCCCACTAGTTTCGGGATTATCTATCTTTCTCTTCCATCCCATTATTCTTAATCCATTCTTAATTTTTTAGGAGGAGAGTTGCTAATGTTGCCAGTTGTTGCCCCTAAACTTTGGGAGTGCGAAATGGGCTAGTTACACTGGTAACAGAATTGTGTTTTGATTCTTTATTCTTGTAGATTAGCTAAAAATAAGAAGCTGTATCCAAACACCAACTTTATACGGTAAATATCAACCGAGATATCGTCCTTTGAAAAGTCGGGTTTTTGACGTCATCTTCCGCGGTAGTGCATAAGATGGTATGTACTACCGCAGTGGATGACGTCATAAATCGAGTGTTTCAAGGCGCGATATCTCGGTTAATATTCAACATCGAAAGTTGCTGTTTGGGCAAATCTTATTATATTTAGTTGATTTGCAAGAACAAAGCACCGAAACACGTTTCTGTGACCAGCGCAACTGACCCATTGTTAGCATTTTATCTCGGGTGGCTGACACTTAGGTCTTAGGAGTCACCGTGTGGCCTTTTCAGTCTTCTTTTTCGGCGGTTGCTTTTGTGAGTGAGAGCAACTAGGCATAAATTTTCGTTTTATTAAATAAAAGCACAGATAAAAATAGAGAAAAAACCGTAGACGAGAGTTTATATATGTAAAAGTGGTTCCATTTGTTTCCCCGTAAAATTTTCTCCTGTTAGCACCCCTTAAAGTTTAAACTGTGACGAAATTAACATCAAAATTTGCAATTTTAGTAAAACATTTCATGTCCGACCTCTCTAATTGACTCGATCCACTGTGCGCCATGCCACTGAAGCAACGGCACAAACGCTGTGACGCACATACACAAACAAACAATGGCGAATGATTCGGGCCATACACTGCCGTGCTAAGTCAAAACACCGTATGAACATTCGAACATTGCCAAAATTCTTCCTTGAAAACATGCATTTTTGAAGAAAACCCAAAATATTTTTCCCTGAAATTTTCAGACTTGCTAGATTAAATTACGAACAAGTTCTTCCTAAAAATCGGAGGAGAAATATTCACAATCTTTCCTGAAAATTCGTGATTTGTCGAAGGAAATTCGGCAACTCTGGATTGCTCATACGGCGTTCTTACTTAGCGCGGCAGTACACCTCGGCTAATTACTGGCCCAAAGACCACTCGAGGCTGCGACGGGCATTCGGATCGTCTTTCACCGTTTAAATTAATTAAAACTTAACGTTGGACAGGCTACGCTCCTTGTGTTGCACAATTGATCAATATTTCGCGATTTTCCAACGGAGCACTAACCTAAGATACCATTATATTTGCACTGAATTGAAATCACTGTTCGGCATGTTCCCCGGAATGTTATGACACATGCACGTGTGATCAGTATTATCCGAGGTCAACACATGCCCCATGACCCATCTCCTCCCTAGTTTCCACAGCCACACTGCGTGCTGAGGAAGAACGCCGTATGAACATTCGAGAGTTGCCGAATTTCCCCGGTTGTAACATTTATTTTTGACGAAATTTATGTATATTTTTCCTAGCAATTTTCAGATTTTTTAGATCATATTTCAAACAAAATCCTCTGAAAAATCGGAGGAGAAATCTTAACAAATTTTCCTGAAAATTCGTAGTTTTTCGAAAGAAATTTGGCGACGGCGGAAGGCGCATACTGCGTTCTTTCTTAGCACGGCAGTATTGATGCCGATAAAAAAGTGGATCTCACTGCATTAATTAGAGATTTCCTTGACAGCAGTTTAAATCGTCCTCCGTGACATCGTAGAAATTAATTTTTGAACTTGACGAGCGTTGTTGTCGCCGCAAGAAATTTTGAAGAGAAAATGTTTGCGAAATTCATTAAACTCAGGTCTTATGCCTGCAGCCGATTATCAGTCCGTTTATATTTTCTTCCCGAGCAAGATTTTTGGTCTAGCATTTCGAGTTTAGACGAGCCCTAGAGAGAGGGCATGGCAACATGACGAATAATTTTATTAAACTTTTTTCCCGTCAAGTTCTCCTGATAACTTCCGAGGGGGAAGTGGTCGAAAGTGCATGCATAAGAAACGAGTGGCGAGGGCGAGGAGGAACAGCAGGCCGATGAACTACACCGTTGCCAGGTTGTTGTAATAGACGGTTAAAATAATGCAAACTTATAAAAACAAAACTTGAGACTTTTTCAGAATTTATCGAGACAATGCAATTCTTTCTTTCCTAGTTTTCCGACTAACAGAAGCTAGCGGGCTAATCAAGAGGGCTTTGTGTGCGAATAGGCGAGAAATCATGAGAAGTGGTGGACTTTTGGACGTTACTTTGACGAAAATAAATTCTGTTTCCAAAAGAGCTTGAATAATGATTCTGACACATTTTATGGAAATATTACAAAAATCTGAGAACCAAACAGAAAAACTACTGCTACAAAAGCAGTTTATGTTTTACCTTCATAAAGCAAGCGATAGCTGAATTTAATAACTAAGCGTCTCACGTGTACTTTTTAATTACTGCGCATATCTTACTTTTCAGTAGGAATATTTAGTGCGGATTTGAAACCTACAGGATGCCCATAAAACGGCGCGAAAAAAATTTCAAGTCATCTTATTCAATGGCTATTTTTATAGAAAAAAAAATGAAAATAAACAAAAATGAATTACAATCAGAAATTTTAAGCTGTTGCAATTAGGCATAGACAAGAGACCCTCCACTCGTATCTCGGCTGTTATGGAAGCTTTTACTTTCGGGACTTCAACACTAAACTGTCGACTTATTTACATGGTTGATGTTTAACAACGTGTTGGCAGTTTTGTTTACCAAACCATTGCAAACAAGCCGAATTTGGGGAACTTGTTTGGCTCATAAAGTCACCCGAAGCTCATCATCCACCATGTAGGTAGGTCAACAGCCGAAAAAAGAGTAATGACTGTTGCTCCCATATAATTGTCCATGAGGAAGTGTTGAATCCCCGAAAGTAAAAGCTTCCACCTGTCACCAAGAGGCTAGTGGAGGGTCTCTTGTTTCTGCAATTTAGACACCAAATTTTAATTTTTAGCCACGAGGTATGGTAAAAATATTCACGAGGGTATTCGAAATTTATCAGCGGGGTCGGGCAACGTTTAGCGGGGGATCTTGGCGTTTTTGAATAGGCTCTTCGGCGGGGATAATGGTAGGATCCGAGCGTGAGGCGGGTTCCGATGAAAGCTCGACACCCTTCAAAGCTCGGCTGAAGCGGGCGGAAAATTTACAAGAAAATTCGCCGCGACCCCGTCCGCTGGAATTCCTCCGATTTGCAGGTGAGGCGAGGCAGCCGCCCGTCTCCTAATTAAACCAGTTGATTAAAAACTTCGATGCGCCTCCTTACCGACGAGGCCTCGATAAGTGCGGAGGGATCCGAAAATTACGAGGACTTAGACAGCGGCTTAACTGACGTCCCCGTCAATATCCCCAGGAATCCCTGAATTGTTAAAACTCCGAGAGGAAAATCTTCTTTCATTTTTGAGCAGAAGCGTCAGGAGGGATTCAAAGTGCGGCCGGGAATTCACGATAGGATCTTACAAAAATGTTGACAGCGCTTTTTTCCTTCGACTCGACAAGCAGAAACTTTCGGACATATTTGGAACTTTGTGACGTCCGCTTCAAAGGTCAGATTTTTTACATTTCCACGCGTCTCGGAGGAGGGTTAGCTGAGGAGACCAGCTTTCTTGTATTTGATTGGTCATGTGAGAAATGTAAAGAAAAAGAGGATGATATAATAATAAGAGAGAGATTTGATATGTAATAGGAGGGAAAGTTCAACTTCTGGTCTTTGATTCTTTTGGACTAAAACTAATACCTGTAAAATGGTACCAGTAACATTTAAATAGGTTTCTAATTTTCTTTTTATAACTATACGGATGATCATAAATTTATAGTTGTGATTGATTATGCATAAAGAATGAGTATGATTTTAGACACGGTTGGTAAGGTATCCTCATAAAGCATAAGAACAAACACTAAGAAGCCAAAATGATGTTTTAGGATATCGATTACCAAATGGATGTTCAGGTTCAGCAAAATCCTTACCTGGAACAGAAAAAAAAGGATTTATAGTTTATTTCAGTAACGAGCATATTTAAGGTGAAAAATAAATTTCCAAAAGGTCATGCACAGATAGAAAATGAAGGTAGTAGGCACAAGACTGTCGAGTTACATATGCCCTCTCCCCCTCAAGGAAATCTTGTACGAATCTGTGGAAACTTCTAGATATCACTGCCAGAAATCAATCCCCGCGACTTTTCATTTCGTTAACAATAGCAGTCCATCGCGTCAGAATGCATGCCTTTTCTGAAACGATCTCTAGCTAGATGTTCATTACGGTTATGTATTGAAAAAGACCCGCAACTGTGAAATTCTTGAAAACGGTTATGAAACACTAAAAAGAGAGGAAGAGGAGACACTCGTTCCCATGTTTCGTGTGAGAATCCGATTTGGAACGACATCTATTTGAAGAGATACCATGAAGGTATGCAATGAGGCATCCTGTCCCCCTCCCCTGTCATTCAGCATGATGAGTGTCCCTGAGTTCTAAAAAAAAAAAAAAGGCCACACGGAAGGTAAAAGTAAGGAATACTGGAAGTCGATTTTCTTTTTAATAGCGTGTGTATTTAAGGTAAACGTTGTATGTAAGGTAAACGAAAATTCGGAATGCTGCGAAGACAGCAGCAACGCATTTTATTTGACCGACATTCTCCCCGATTTTGATTAAATCGACGTTAGTGGACTTTTTTGTTTCGTTCGTAGGGTGAGAAGCTGAAGATTGGCGTCAAAAACCTCCTGCAATGAGCAACTTTTACACTGAAAGTTAATTTCTATTACTATGCAATATTCTACAAGATGCCACATCATGCGGATGCCACTAAATCCACGCGTTCTGTCAACGCGCGTGCGGAACAAATAATGATGAATCGATCGAATAACCTGCGAATTTACCAATCGCAAATACACGCAAATAAATAACACGAAATAAAATGATTGAACGTAAGAATATTCTACGAAACTCTCGAATCACAATGCTTTAATTTCTCTTGTCGAGTTTTCTTACTCGAGGATGCTCTGCCAGCGACTAAACTCCGGGCTCCATTCAAAGCTGGATAAAGATTCCGGAATGATTTATGAGTTGCCGTAGAATATTTTATTTCTCGTAGAGTGCTTCATTGTTGCTGGTTGAAAGGGAAAGAAGCTCCCTCGCTGTCAACAGCTGAATAATTTGAGGGAAATGAGGGGAAATCCCAGTTAAAATGGTTAATGAAATTTTTGAATGGATGAGTTGATGAAGTACTGAGTGACAGTTACTGCTTGACTCGTGCGGCTCCTCGCTCGGATCCTTCGACAACTAACAGAAAAAATAAATAAAGAGAGTAAACATCTCGCCAAAACTGATGTAGACCGAGTAAATTTTAGACCCTCCATTATAAGAGAAAATTGAATTTGGGTGGGATGGGGAAATAATTATAAAATCCAGTGCTATTTCATCAGTTTTAAGAAATGAAAAGCTTCAAGGTGGTACTCTCAACCTCCTAAGTAACATATATGAGAACATGCACCTTTATAACAGGTGATAAAAATACGCTTTACAGGGTCTAATTATTTTTTACACGTAGATTTGTAATTTAAAGGGTCTCTGCTGCAGATTATTATTTTCAGTTTCTTCTTACGGACTGAATTACGAGTTATGTCATATTTTGAAATTTCCAATAAACGTGTATTTTGAGAGCATTGATTTTCGGTCTTATTTATATTCATCTTCATATTTATTTCAAAAATGATTATGATTAGAAACATCCCATTGAATAGCTAAAAAAATAACAAAATTATATTTGTATGCAATTATGACGATAAACCTGTGAAATTGTGCTGTATTTAATGAAACTCAGTACCTCCTTTTAGCTCCGTTTTTTGCGTTACGCGCATGTTGCCATTCGAAAAGCATTAGATCCAAAGAATTAATTAGATATTTATGAGTTATTTATTAAGTAAGAATGTTTTAATCGATATAATTCTAAAAGATGTATATTAAATCAGAAAGAAAGAGTTACTAGAGATCTATATGCGATTCAACCGCCGCTCTGATATGACTTACTTAAACTATTTCAAAAGAACACAGAGAACATACACATCTAGGCAGATGAGTAAAAAAATTTATCTCGGTCTATTAGCATCACTCGCTGTCTTACCGGGTTACCATTTTCTAATTTAAAAACTCACCTTCAATAAACCATGAAAGAAAACAACCCCAGGAGCTTCAAACGCTTGTTCAGAATCTGCAAACCCATGACAATCATCTTGAGCCACAGCTAACACACCACAGTCAAAGAAGTAGACGACATAAGCCGGTNGGGGGGGGGGGGGGAGGCGAACCGGGTAGGTGATTGACCTATATGAAACTTGGCCTTTCGGATATCTCCACGAAAACAGAAACACAGAGGTTTGACCGATGGAATTGGTGGCAGAAATAGGTAATACGTCACCCGCGCGAAGAATTACGGTGCTCGGTGTCGCGGTGAGCTCGGCTTCGGGGATGCTGCGGAAAGGGACAGAGGCGGCCAACTGTTGCTTTGTCGCGGTGGGAAAGCGTCTGAGGCGGTGGTGCTGGCTCCCGGCTCCCTCACGGCGGCGCATTAGCGCGAGAACACGGGTCCAATCCGGACCCAGAAGTCCTGAGGGAGCGAGCGGTCTCCTGTCCGGACGGAGGCAGAGGCGCCACTTCCTGGCAGTGATTTACATGATCCGCCGGCGAGCATGTTCGCCGCGGAGCGAGGCTACCGTAGAGTCCCTTTATACTGAGAGTCANGGGATGCTGCGGAAAGGGACAGAGGCGGCCAACTGTTGCTTTGTCGCGGTGGGAAAGCGTCTGAGGCGGTGGTGCTGGCTCCCGGCTCCCTCACGGCGGCGCATTAGCGCGAGAACACGGGTCCAATCCGGACCCAGAAGTCCTGAGGGAGCGAGCGGTCTCCTGTCCGGACGGAGGCAGAGGCGCCACTTCCTGGCAGTGATTTACATGATCCGCCGGCGAGCATGTTCGCCGCGGAGCTAGGCTACCGTGTTAAGGAAGAATGCCGTATGAGACTACAGACGCTGCCATGGACGTATTTCTGCCAAACGGAACTATGTGCATTAAGACGTGAGCCCTGTTATGCATGTATTTTTATGGGTCTCAGGACTCACGTCTTAATGCACATAATTCCGTTTGGCAGAAATGCGTCCATATTTTCTTCGGTAAAAAACGAATTGACAGGGAATTTTTGGATACTTTTCTTCAAAATTTTCGGAAAATTTTCTCTGAAATTTAATCTAAAGTGTCTGAAAATGTCAAGATGAAATGTGCGGAACTTTACTCTAGAATAATTGCTTCATCCGGAGTTTGACAACTCTCGCATGTTCATGATGCGCTCTTCCTTAGCACGGCAGTATACTATCGTACTATGTCTTGTCTACTTGTCCGCGGCGACCACCGCACCGACCGCTCTGTATTTCGTGCAATGCGTGAAGTTTTCCTGCACTCTTGTAGGCGCTAATGTGTTTGTCGCGCCGACCACCGACCGCGACCGCATGGTGCTTGGCGTAATGCGTGAAGTTTTCTTGCACTCTTGTAGGCGCTGATATGCTTTCCGCGCTGACCGGCGAGTAGCGACACGACGCGACGATAAAGCTTGTCGAATGCCTGTAAGTAATAACGACAACCGTGAAGAAAAAAGTGCAAAAACACATTATGGGAGAATGCAGACGTGTATTTTCCGAAAATACCCTAAAAAATCGATGAAAGAGAAAGTGGGAAGGGAGGGGGCACTCGGACACAATTTGAAATAGTTCTCTTTGCCCAAGTTAAAATTCGAAAGATTTTGTGAGACGTCTTTCGAGGGAGTGCATACAAAAATTAAAATCTACCAGAATGATTAAACTGCACTTATTTCAAATTGAGTGCGTGTCTTTCGAGCCGTAAAGTGCTTCACATCTCCACATTAGATTTTCTTCCACTATACCCACCGCGCGGAGATGCCAATATTATGTGATACAACTATTTCAACTCCTAAGTAGTTAAAATTGAACCATCGATAAATGAAGGAGTTTTCCGCCGTGATCACTCGTTTAGCGTCATCAAGAGCTATTCATAACAAGTGTTTGAGTTTTTCCAAAATTAAAACTTGAGATCTTTCGATGTTGATCTGCATCATGTTTTTTTACACGAAACTTGACAGCATTTTGACAATGCTAAGGTCTGCATTAACCGCAATGGGTCCATCGTTCTGAACAATGATTCTGCACGGTAAAACCAAATATTCCTCGTTTTAAAATTACATTCGCCACGAGGCATGCATCTTGCTTAAAAAATGTTACTCCTTTATGGCATATCGTTACGAATCCGTAACAACGTATTTTTCGAGTTTTTATTGAATCTTTTCTCTGGGGCAGGATTTTGCAAATTTTCATTTGTTTCTTCGTATTTTGAATAACTGATTCCCAAAAATTTAAATTGTTGGACAAAAATTTGGTACTGAATGTTTTTAAGCAAACTACAAATAGATTAGTGTCCCCCAGAATCTGAGATCCAAAATTAATTTATGCCGTAGAGGGTTAATTGGATTTATATCGTACTCGCTCCGCCCCTCTTTCCCTTACATTGTTGTAGCATTGCTAAAATTGTATTAAAAACATTAATCTTGGCTCATATCATTTTCGTTGAAAACTGCAGAAAAGAATTTTCATTAAAGAAAATTTATTTTGTTACTTTTAATACTTCAGAGTGCATATTTCATGTTGATAGTGTTACTTTTTTTTACTCTGCTCTAGAGTAACAGTTTTAATTAAAAATTCTATGGAAAAAATGGGAAACCCCCTGTGTCTACCAAAACAAGCTGGCCGACAATCAGTGCTTTTACAGTACTTTTTCGGTACATTCCCAAGAAATTCAGTACCTCCTCAACAGAAAAATTCAGTACTTTTTTAGTACCTTCCAGTTGATGAAATTCGAAACATTTAAAAAATTTGAATTTCCCGCTCAAATTGCGACAAAAAGGAAAAAATTCCGGTCCTACTTGCGAAATTTCCGCACTTGCTCAGTACTTCCGGACCGCCCTTAAAAAATCAGTGCTATTTCCGGGATTTCCGGGCTTTCCGGACTCGTGGACACCATGGAAACCTTGGAGTACGGACTTAGAGCTAGCGACGTGTGATTGAAAGCTGATTGGGACGTGAGCTTAGAAGAATTGATACGTCGCTAGCCCTAATAACTGCAGAGTACTTCAGAGTACAAATGTCATGTTGATGTTGTTACTTTTTTTACTGTGCCCTGGAGTAACAGTTTCAATGTAAATAAAAATTCTTTGGAAAAATGGGAAACCTTGAAGGACGGACTTTGAGCTAGCGACGTATGATTGAAAGCTGATTGGGACGTGAGCTTAGAACAATTGATACGTCACACGCGGCAACGATGAGCGGGTGGTAGTGAGTGACGGGGCTCGGATCTTGGGAGCTGCGATTTCTCGTTTCACGTCATCAATCATCGGATCCGATGCGGAGCGCGATATCAGCGGTGTAAGCAATGAGGAGCAAACGGGGGAGGGCTCGCTGCGCCCAACACAGGAGCTAGAGCGTGGAGAACCTGAGCTGTTATTATTTCCATAAGATATGTGATTGGGAGGGAAATTAATTTCATTTCATCGGCAACCCTGTTTCAAGGCTGCCAAATGTGAAATAATTGCTCTAAAAGAAGTTCCAATTGGATTACATTTTGCAATACGGAACCACTATTTCTGGCCCATTTTAGAAACAACATACATGCCATTTGTTTTCCCTGTGCAAATATGTGCTTTAATGGGCGAGCCAGATAGTGGTTCCTTATTGCAAAATGCAATCCAATAAATCCTCTCCAAACACTAAAAGCAAAATATTAAACACCAATATCCTGGTGATTAATTAAAGAAGCTCAAGCTTTCATGTTTTATTAATAGTTGAATTATTAAAAATGAATTTTATAAGATACGGCTTCTGACTATATAAAAGTAATGACGATTTACTAAAGTTTTAGAAGTGCAGTTTAGTTTAGAAGTGTAATCTTTAAAACTTTAAAAACACTCATACTTCACTCAACAACTGTCCACGATAATATTGAAAAATTGGCGAGGACGATCAGAAAATTCATTTGCGCCCTCCCGCCATTGGCTGAAAAATCCCCCCCCCCCCAAAAAAAAAAAAAAAAA
>NW_017547231.1:2061373-2138976 GCF_001854935.1 Bemisia tabaci | reverse complement strand
CGGTAATGTAGCATCGCGTCCATGATATTAGACTCCATGCTCAGCTATAAAATGTTCAGTTGCTCATCACGTCCAAGATCTTGGACTCCATGCTCACTTTAATTAGGGATAATTTTTTCGAAAAATCGAGGTAAGCATAGCGTCCAAAAGTGTGGGACGCAGGTATTCTCCGACAATACACGAGCATGGGGTCCAAAAATGTATGAAGACAATTTTTGTGAAATAAAGACGAAACAATGTGTTCTCGAAAAAAATTGCACGTTGCTTAGGTTAGGTTAGGTAAGGTTAGGTCAGGTAAAGTTAGGTTAGGTTAGGTTAGTTTAGTTCAAGCTAGGTTAGTTCAAGTTAGATTAGATAAGCGAATATACGATTTTCTATCATGATGAACTTTAAAACTAAGGGGGGTCTACTTGCTTTTGGACTCCATGCTCAAGCAAAGAAGTGAGAAATTTAGCGATGAGCATGGAGTCCAAGATCTTGGACGAGATGAGCAAGCAAGTATATCACGGGTGAGCATGGAGTCCAATATCTTGGACGCGATGCTACATAATCCAACACCCCCTCATGGAGTCACAAACGGGAATAAAGATTACACAAATTGAACGTTTTTCGTAATCTTTGATCGGCCCATTCTCGAATTCCTTTATTCGTTCCTTCCCTCATTCCGTTTGTTCCTTGCCGAACCCTTAATTCCCTGGTCCATTCCAGATTATAATCTTTGCAATCGGTGAAAATGTAATCTTTATTACCGTTTGTGACACTGTGAAGGCCTAAAATACGGAAACCAATCAGAAATGGATTCACATTGTCTTGACTCTCAGTATAAAGGGACTCTAGGCTACCGTGTTAAGGAAGAATTCCGTATGGGCCTACAGACGCTGCCATGTGGACGTATTTCTGCCAAACGAAACTATGTGCATTAAGACGTGAGCCCTGTTAGGCATGTATTCTTATGGGTCTCATGGCTCACGTCTTAATGCACATAGTTCCGTTGGGCAGAAATACGTCCGTATTTTCTTCGCTAAAAAACGAATTTACAGGGAATTTTTCGATATTTTTCTTCAAATGATGACCTCGTGTGTCTTGCAATATCGGTATTAAATTGTATTCGGCGATTGCGATGAAAAACTGAACGCATAAGAGCATAACGTGGACGCACTTCTGCCAAACGGAACTATGTGCATTATGATGTGAGCCCTGTTATGCATGTATTTTTATGGGTCTCGCAGGGCTCACGTCTTAATGCACATAGTTCCGTTTGGCAGAAATACGTCCATATTTTCTTCAGTAAAAAACGAATTTACAAGGAATTTTTGGAATTTTTTCTTCAAAAATTTCGGATAATTTTCTTTGCAATTCAATCTAAAGTGTCTGAAAATTTCAAGGTCAAATGTGCGGAACTTTCTTCTAAAATAATTGCTTTTTATCCGGAGAAATTTGACAACTCTCGAATGTTCATGCGGCGTTCTTCCTTCATGGCAGTATACTGTCGTACCATGGAAAAACGCCGCATGAGCCCCCAGGCGTTGCCAAAATTTCTTCGACTAATCACAACTTTTTGAGAAAATGTGTAAAATATTTTTCTTCCAATTTTCTAGGAAATAATAATCGCAATTTGATCTAAAATGCCTAAAAATTCAAAGGGAAAATATTGATAACATTCTTAGAAAATACATATTCTCTGAGAAGAAATTTGGCAACATCGGAATGCTCATACAGCGTTTTCTCTTGGTGGGAGACGGTCCGTCGAAAAAAAAACCCGGAGATTTAATCAATCTTGTAGGCGCTAGTATGCTTTCCGCGGCAACCACCGACCGCACGGTATTTGGTGCAATGCGTGAAGTATTCCTGCACTCTTGTAGGCGCCAATAGTTTGTCGCGCCGAGCCGCCGACCACCGACCACATGGTGCTTGGCGTAGTGCGTGAAGTCTTCCTGCACTCTTGTAGGCGCTGATATGCTTTCCGCTTCGACCGGCGAGTAGCGACACGCAACGCGACGACGGAGCTTGTCGAATGCCTGTATGTAATAACGACAACCTTGAAGAAAAAAGGGCCAAAACACGATTTGGGAGAATGCAGTTGTGTATTTTCCAAAAATACCCTTAAGAGGCGCGCGTTAAAAATCGATGAAAGAGAAAGAGGGAAGGGAGGGGGCACTCGGACACAATTTGAAATAGTTCTCTTTGCCAAACTAAAAATTCGAAAAATAATAATCGTGAGACGTCTTTCGATGGAGTGCATACAAAAATTAGAATCTACCAGAATGATTAAACTGCACTTATTTCAAATTAAGTGCGTGTCTTTCGAGCCGTAAAGCGCTTCACATCTCCATATTAGATTTCCTTCCACTATACCCACCGCGCGGAGATGCCAATATTATGTGATACAACTATTTCAACTCCTAAGTAGTAAAATTGCACTATTGTTAAATGAAGGAGTTTTCCGCCGTGATCACTCGTTAGGCGTCGTCAAGAGCTATTCATAACAAGTGTTTGAGTTTTTCCAGACTTAAAACTCAAGATATTTCGATGTTGATCTGCATCATGTTTTTTTACACGAAACTTGACAGCATTTCGACAATGCTAAGGTGAAGCATTAACCGCAATGCGTCCATGATTCTGAACAATGACTCCGCACGGTAAATTTACTAAATATACCTCGTTTTAAAATTACATTCGCCACGAGGCATGCACCTTGCTAAAAAAATGTTACCCTTCTATTGCATCATGGCATTACAAATTTGTAACAACGTATTTTTTGAGCTTTTATTGAATCTTTTCTCTTGGGCAGAATTTTGCAAATTTTCATTTGTTTTGTCGTATTTTGAATAACTGATTCCCAAAAATTTAAAATGTTGAAAACAAATTTGGTACTCAATGTTTTTATGTAAGCTACAAATAGATTAGTGTCACCCAGAATCTGAGATCCAAAATTAATTTGTGTCACAGAGGGTTAATTGGATTTATATCGTTCTCGCTCCGTCCCTCCTTCCCTTACATTGTTGTAGCATTGCTAAAAGTTTATTAAAAACATTAATCTCGGCTCATACCATTTTCGTTGAAAACTAAAGAAATGAATTTTCATTAAAAAAATGTATTTTGTTAATGTTAATACTTCAGAGTACAAATTTCATGTTGATGGTGTTACATTTTTTACTGTGCTTTGAAGTAACAGTTTTAATGTAAATAAAAATTCTATGGAAAAAATGGGAAACCCCCCGTGTCTACTAAAGCAAGCGGGCCGAAAATGAGTACTTTTACAGTACATTCCCAAGAAATTCAGTACCTCCTCAATAGAAAAATTCAGAACTTTTTCAGTACCTTCCAATTGTTGGAATTCGAAAAATTTCAAAAATTTGAATATCTTGCTCTAATTGCGACAAAAATGATAAAAGATGAAAAAAATTCCAGAACTTCTTGCGGAATTTCCGCACTTTCTCAGTACGTCCGGACCGTCCTTAAAAAATCAGTACTATTTCCGGGCTTTCCGGAAATTCTCGACTTGTAGGCACCCTGGAATCCTTGGAGCACTGGAAAAAAAACTCATTGGATCTAGAGTCCAGACTCTTGAAAACATTGACAAGAAAAAATACTCTTGATTCAATCAGATTTTTGCTTAAGTCAAAAGGAAATCCGCTCAAATTAAGAGGCTTGGTTCTTGATTTAAGCAAAAATCCGATTGAATCAAGAGTATTTTTTCTTGTCGATGTTTTTAAGAGTCTGGACTCTAGATCCGATGTGTTTTTTTTCCCAGTGAGGACGGACTTAGAGCTAGCGACCTGTGATTGAAAGCTGATTGGGACCTGAGCTTAGAACAATTGATACGTCACACGCGGCAACGATGAGCGGGTGGTAGTGAGTGACGGGGCTTGGATCTTGGGAGCTGCGATTTCTCGTTTCACGTCATCAATCATCGGATCCGATGCGGAGCGCGATATGAGCGGTGTAAGCAATGAGGAGCAAACGGGGGAGGGCTCGCTGCGCCCAACACAGGAGCTAGAGCGTGGAGAACCTGAGCCGTTATTATTTCCATAAGATATGTGATTGGGAGGGAAATTAATTTCATTTTATCGGCGACCCTGTTTCAAGGCTGCCAAATGTGAAATAATCATTCTGAACGAAGTTCCAATTAATCCTTTCCAAACACTAAAAACGAAATATAAAACACCAATATCCTTGTGATTAATTGAAAAAGCTCAAACTTTCATGTTTTATTACTAGTGAAATTATTAAATACAAATTTTATGAGGTACGGCTTCTAAATATATAAAAGGAATAACAATTTGCTAAAGTTTTAGAAAACTAGTTTAGTTTAGTTTAGTTTAGTTTAGTTTAGTTTAGTTTAGTGGTGTAATCATTAAAAACACACTTAAAAAACACTTTAATAACACTCATACTTCACTCAACAACTGTCCACGATAATATTGAAAAATTGGCGAGGACGATCAGAAAATTCATTAGCAAGTTACCTTGCGGATGAGTTAAGCAACGGCTAAAAAACAATAAACACTTTTTTGAAACGGAGATACGTAAGACTATTATTCTCATCAATTTTTTGATGGACAAGATTTAAAAATAATTGACGAATAATGACGAAACCGAAAAAAATAAAATTTATTTTTCCTCCTTAGAAATCAGAAAGTAGGTTAGTAATTCTCCCAAGCGTAAGTCATCATGACATTTTAAACGCATACATACCCTACTACTCACAGCAGTTAATTGTAATCAACATCAAACCCCAGTTATTTTCCCTCACCATACAAATCAATTCAATTGGAGAGAAAATTTCAATTAATTTGATTTCGAATGTCGAATCTTTTGATTTGTACCACTTACACTTCTTCTTCCCTAAACATTTTCCGGGGAAATAAAAGCCCATTTTCTTGGAATGACCGCGTTTCCTGAGAACAAAAACGAGGCGGGCTATATTTCAGATCTCGAGCTAAATACTGTCCGGAATATCATAATATTTCACCAGACCGGGACAAAAGCACGGGCCGCTTTGACAACAATGACTGTGACCGGAATAAATGCGGCTTAACGTCGGAAAAAATAATGAATGGGCGCTAATTTTTATGCTCTCCACCCGCCACGGTATAGATTAGGTCCGAAGGGGAAGTAATCTTGGCTGCCCCCTCTTCACTGGATTCCGACAGCTTTGCGTTAAGCCACAGCCAACAATTTTGCTCGAGTACAGCCTCTTGAAAACGTCTTTTGCGATCTCCGGATCAATTGATGACAATTTTGTACGCATATGCTTGAGTTTTCAATGAGTGAATTGAGCAAAAGAGCCCTCTCTCGAGAGAGAATTGGAGCATCGAAACGATGAGAATATCGCGGTGAAAGATGAGAGGGTAAATGGAATCAAAACCAACGTTCTGAAAATCAGTATTCACTTCAGAATAATGCAAATTGAAGAGCGTAAAAAAGTTAAAAAATTTCTTCTTTAGGTTCATTTTCTTCCCTTGACTAGGCCATAAACCCTGTTTGTCCAGCCACTATCGTAAAAAGGGAAGAACAGTGATAAAATCAATGAAAATAATGATAATTTTTGGTAATCTTGACGGACAGTCGTTAAAAATTAGAACACAAAACACATCCATTCATCTCCTGAAGATGAGAGCAGGTCGTCCCGGCATCATTCTCTTTCACGGTCGTCCACCTATACAAATTTTGCCCATAACCTTTCATTTTTCATCCTATCTACACGCTCAAAACAATTCTTCCGCCAAAAGCGTGCCCATTCGACTACATCCGACACTAGACACTCATCCCTAATAAATATCTTTTTTTACCGATCTCACATTGTAAATCCAGCTAATTTTCTTCGAACTTTAATCTCCTGAGTCCGGAACTGTTGTTTGGTGCGAAAAAAAATGCGATACTTTTAAATGCTTGTAACAGTATACAATTAACGAACGAATCGGATCTTAGCCATGTTTCATTGAAAAGTTTCCTAGAAATCGTTCATTGCTACTTTCTAACCAGGCGAAGGGTTTCAATAATCAATGCTCTTCCTTCGAGTTGCGGCAGCCAATCATAGCTCCTGCTATTAGGAAGCACTGTAGGTTATGACCTTCAGATAATGTCAATTTATAGGGTCACAACCTCACAGAATAACTCCACAAAAGTGCTAACAGGCATGGTTGAGAAATTTTTTTTGAAACCCGATATTCAGTTCATGTTTTGAGAGTAAACTTCTTTTGAGCATTAACAGTCAATTCACTTCAGCAATCAAAGAGTAAAAAGTGCTTTATAATTGGCCGAGAGAACATCATACGGACTACATTTTGCAATTAGGAACTATAAATTCCGGCCCGGTTTAAAAACCACGTATGTGCCATTAGTTTCCCTATGCACATAAGTGTTTTTTCAAATGAGCCAGAATTTATAGGTCCAAATTGCAAAATGCAGTCCATACGATTGATGATTCAGCTCATCTATTTTCGCAAAATTACAGAGCAATAATTCCTTTCTTTCTTTTTTTTGAGCAGGAGGATACATTTATCACCATTAAAACTTTATCGACTATTTGTTTTTAATACTACATTAATAATCATGGAAACAGAGTTCCTTATGACTTTTTAATCATTTTTTTTGCCTGTTTTATGTGCGTCTTTAAAAAAAAAATAAAGTAAAAAAAAAATTACTTTAAAAATTGAGAAGCCTCAGGCTCGGGTGAGCTTCTTTGCACGCGGTCTAAATCGTATTTGGACGGAACATCTAATGGAGCTGAAAGGTTATTCTCTGCCTTCGCTCTTCCTTAAGTTATTTTAATCCAGTCCGTATACCTCTCGTTGGGCTACTTTGCTTCCGCTTGCGGAATTAAAGGGTTGAGTTACAAGCGCTGAGAAGGTTTCCCCTTTCTTCCAAATGACTGTCTTGGGGTTTTTTTTTCATGTGATACCTTTTTTTACACACGTTTTAAAAGTACAAAAATAAAGCAATCTCTTGTAATATGGTATCACTCAATTAGGTTGCACGCGCTTCACCTAAAATGACCAGGTTTCAGGGAAAAAAGTCGCAGTTCTGACACTATGGGCAAAGATCATTTGATATCAGGTTGGTTATTGAAACCTCGTTAAAGGTTTTTTTTTCAGTAAGATTCCAAAAACGGATCCGAAACGATGGAAAATGTTTCCGCGAAATTTTGATTGGTTAGTATATGAAACTGGACGTTAACTCCGAATAATAGTGGGAATTGTTTTTGCCAGTTTCACCCAGCGTGCGAACATTTGATCGCACATAGATTTTAACCATTTGGTTATTTCTGTGAGCTCACGTCTTATTAGAGTTGACACCACATTTAACTCTCTCCAAATGTTTAAAGGATTATATGACACTGAAAAATAAGTAGCAAAGCGTGCAGGTCACGGATCAAGGCGAATACAGAACCACATTTCAGTATTTCTCAAATCGGACACTGCTATCTCCGCAATGCGTAATATAAAACGATGATGAAGAGATATTGTTTCCCTCGAATAAGGCTATAATTCTAAAACCTGTAGCTCCCTTTAGATGTGCATGATTTCAAAGTAAAGTTTCAAATATTCTGCACAACAACGGTAAATGTGCATGATTTCAAACTTAAGTTTCAAAGATTCTGCACAACAACCAAAGCGTCGAAGATGTTGAGAGCTGCTTTCGTTTCAACTTTCATGTTGCTCCTACGTGGCAACTGAGTGGAGAAACCACGGTCTTTTGTAAATTTAGCATTTTCCTAGCCGGAAAAAAGTTCCTACACGTTGCTCCTCATGGCTCATTTATACCTGCTTGTAACAGACTCGCGTATTCTCCGTCGCACACAGGGGATATTAAATCTATTATGGTGAATACATAGTGTGTGTAGTTGTAGTGAGTGTCTCATATTTTGTGTGTGTTAGATTACTTGTAAAGTACGATTCATCTCCTTCATGGTGGATTCATTAGAGGCCTGGCTTTTACTGAACATACTAGCTTTTTTTCTCTATGTTTCTATGTAAATATGTTGATAAGACTTGTAAAATATTTAACTCAAGTGATAATATACTATAAATAAAAACAGAAGATTTAAGGGCTTTATTTTCTATGCGTACGGAGCGGAAACCTCTTGGTAAAATGTTTCAAACCTATGTTCTCCTTGCAAAATTCAAGATAATGAGAGAACATTAATTATTATTTGAATAATTTAATTTTGTACGTAAGCACACATATAAACACACAAATAAAACATATAACACAAGTTTGAGGTAAAAATAATAAATTATTTCATCAATTCCAAAAGAAAAACTTATTTCTCAAAATATCCAGTTGTTATGGCATATTAAGATGATTTTCACCTTGGAGTTTTATAAAACAAGCTCTATAGCTCTATCACTTGTCTGCAATCGACCAAAATTATCATAAGAGCGAGTAATCTATTTTATTTAGAATTTATACATTTTTAAAAATTTTCAAATGACTAAAGGATGCTCATATTTGAACTGCCGGATCAGTGAAATACTAGTACTAGTGAACAGTACGGTAAAGTAGTACTAGTGAAATAGTTCATCAAACTTTTTCTTGGGTGCAAGAGCAGAGCAAGTCATTCATTTCTCACTTCCCTCTTTCTTTCTTTACATTTGATTTTTAGAGGGTACAACAATTTTTGGTCAATTATAGAAGGCCTAAACGTCATCAGAGTACCAAATTCAAGTTCTTCATTACAATTTTCGGATTAGAAATTTATTACCGTACCAAGTCTTTGAGAGTAGCCACTACTTTCTTTGCAATTTACAACCGCACTGGAAGTTTCACGAAATGTACCACTGACTGTTGGAGGGTATAGGGTGCACATTGTTGTTCAACTGGCAGACGTTTTTTGTGTTGGAAGTCTTGGATTTAGGCTTCTAGAGAGCTCGCCTCGTTTTACGCAACGTATTTCATTCCGCAAGACCGCAACTGCAAGCTGATAAGACGCATTTACTCTCGCTAAATCGCACACGAAGCTGGGGAAAGCGTCACAGGCAGAAGGACAAACGAGCTCTCGTTACCGCGAAAAATGCTCATCAGCTAAGAAAGAGACTCGAATATGCAACGCACAGTGAATCAAGTATCAACATTATTTAAAAGAGAAACATCTTTTTCACTTAACTACGTAACACTGTCGCAACATTTGCACGATATCGAAAAGAGAGGCAGCAGATACAGAGAATAGTTATGATTATACGGCTTCGGTTTCTATACTTATCATGTGTCTTTGTACGTTTGAGTATCAAATCAATTGGAACATTCTACATCGTGACCATTCTTATTTTTAGGAAAATGATGTGACGACATCCTTGCGACTTTGCAGCGGCAATTTTCAGCGTTGTAACTGTCATTATTTTTGGTTTTGCTTTTGAATTAAAATTTCACCCCTTAAGTTAATAAAAAAGTTGTGGGACATCCTGTGAGCAGTATGCGATATCAGAAAATGTAAACAATATTTGTGTGCAAATGCTTTGTTTTCAGACAATATTATATCGTAGATGACGTTTGAAAAATATTTACAATGGCAATCAGGAGAGAAATGTCTCCAAAATATGATGATAAATTGAAGGGACTGGTAATTGTGTAAAGACATAAATTATATAATTTCCATTATCCTCGCGAGAAGGATTTTGGTCACTCCTTTTCTTGGGATAATGAATCAACTGGATTTTTTTCTGCACATGTCATGCACTGAACAACATTTTCATTAAAACCGAATAATATTTTTGAAGGGTATCTATTTTTTAACGAAGAATGTCACATCTTTAGGAAACAAAGTTGTTTAAGAAGCAATTCTATTTTAATTCAAACATCCGGCTTTCCAGCAAATATTAGATGCAAAAGTGTGTAAACCAAAAATACTTTATTCCGCCTCGAGTGATGAAAAAAGTCGTATTTGACAAGCGACCTGTGCAATGATGTATGGAAAGAGCTCATGAGCAAGATAAAAAATCCATTCCGAAAATTTTCGAATCTCCTCGAAAACAAAATGAACTGCGGGACTAGAAAAGGAGAAAATAGAATACTTATATGAAATGTGCAAGGATGAGAAAGCTCAAGGCAAGTTCATAGACACATTAATAATGAATGCTCCTTTTCGCTATCACGCTTCAAAATAGATTGATGGGTTATGGTCTATGATCCACAACAGTTGATAGTTTTTACAAACTTGTCATTCTCAATCTTCGTGCCGCGAGAGGAGTACAAACTTTTAATCTAAAACTATGCAGCTGCAGCGAATTACAGTTCAGTTTGCGAACCAAATATCACTTAAGAGGATGCAAGTGGATCGCCAAAAAGTTACGTGAAAATTACGTTACGTTACGTTGCGAAAGTTACGGAAATTCGCGTTGATCCGACGGCGGCTGCCGGCTTCGGCGGGTGGTGAGTCCACCGTGCGTCGGATGACGCCAAGTTGATCGATGAGCCTGCTTCGCGGGCCAGATAACGAGTGAGCCGATATCGGCGATGGGACCTTCCGCAACTCGGAGAAAAGGATGCTCCTGGGTCAAAGGTCCCGGACACGCCATCTCAACGGTCGGTAACGAGTGATTTGCGCTATCTAGCGGCAAAGTTGCAAGCTCCGCAACGTTGCCACGGAGAAAAAATGGACACTTTCCTTCGGTATTGGGAAATGTTGGAGACTTTCCACCACTTGACCTTTGAGATCATCAAGGACGTTAGCACCATGATCCGTAAGTTTGTGTTTTGATCTCGTTGGAGTAATATATTCGCCTTCTGTGGTGTATTGGTTGTAGCACTTGCTCTATGATCTGGAGGTACCGGGTTCGATTACCGGCCAGGTGACCCGAGTTTGATGATTTCAAACAACGGTTACCTGTTGCTGGCTTGATTAGGGACAGAGGCAGAGGGGATTGGGTTCTAGGGACGGTAAAGCGCAGGATTATCCCTCGTGTGGGATATTTGAAGTGTAAAAAAAAAAGGAAAACCTTTGCAATCATTAAGGACGTTAGAAACATGTTCGTTAAGTTTGTTCTTTGATCTCGTTAGCGTAATATATTGGGAACAAAATTTCTGCGTAATGGGTCGGTTGCGTTGGTCACAGAATCGTGTTTTGATACTTGATTCTTGTAGCTTAGCTAACAATAATATGATCTGTCTAACCTGGAACTTTCTACGTTTAATATTAACTGCGATGCCGCCCTTTGAAAAGTCGGGGTTTTGACGTCATCCATCGCGGAAATGACACCCTTGGTTTTTTCCACCTTGCTTTCATCCGAAATACACGTTGAGCAACTAGGGCAAATGTGGGTCATACAGACTGGTGAAAGCAAGGTGGAAGAAACCACGGCCATGGGTGTTACTACTGCGGTGAATGACGTCAAAAACTCGACTTTTCAAGGGGCGAATCTCGGTTAATATTGAACGTAGAAAATTGCTGTTTAGACAGATCTTCTTATTTTTCGCTGATTTACACGAATCACGCATCAAAGCACGAGTCGGTGACCAGCGCAACGGACCCATTCTCCCAAAGACATCAATTTACAATAAAAATTAGGATGAGCATTACCTTTTGACCAAAACACTAAATAATACTACGGTAAGACTAGCGGGGGAGGCTCAGGGGCCTTGAGGGGAGGGGGTAAGCTGGAAGGGGGGGCGAGGGGTGCTTTCACGCGGCATTCACGTGGACCGTGGCCATCACGGCCGGGTTGTTGCGTGTTGACTCTGCTGAGCTACTGTCTCACTCTAACAGTGGTCATAAATACAATCCCGTAGGACGGCAAGGGTGTTGCCAGGGGGAGGGGGAGGTCTGAGGGGGCCGTTGATAGCGACTGACTCTATTAATTACCCCCACGGGCCCCGCCGCGACGCAACACCACGAGCCGACTTTCTGACCGTTTCGGGTACCGTCTTAAGAAAAGGTCGACCCTGTTGCCGCCTGGGGAGTATTTTAATGCAGCATCTCGGGAAAATTGATTAGGCTCCTAAACTGCCGTGCTAAGAAAGAACGGCAGATGCACATTCGGACGTTGCCGAATTTCCTAATTAAAGTGTTGATTTTCAATGAGATTTAGGAATATTGTCCCCTGAATTGTTAAGGAAAACTAGATTACTTAGTAAATAAACACTGGAAAAAAAAAACACATTGGAGCTAGAGTCCAAACTCTTAAAAACATCGACAAGAAAAATACTCTTGATTCAATCGGATTTTTGCTTAAATCAAGAACCAAGCCTCTTAATTTGAGCGGATTTTCTTTTGATTTAAGCAAAAATCTGATTGAATCAAGAGTATTTTTTCTTGTCAATGTTTTCAAGAGTCTGGACTCTAGATCCAATGAACTCCAGTCCGAAAATGGAAAAAAGCCTTTCTTTAGAAATTTTATTTTTTGGAAAAATATAGTGACAACCGAACGTTCATACACTTTATTCTCAGTTCAGTCGTAAAGTGCATTTGACGCGCGCACAGGTTGATCCAAGGGGGACGAAGGGGGCGTTCACCTGAAAAAAGGAGAAAGAAAAATGGAAGAAAGAGAGAAGGAGGAAACGGAGGAAAGAGAAAGAAAGGACGCTTGAGTTTGGTAATCACTCAAGACGAAATTGACTCAAACTGCATATCAGGTTCTTTAAAATTTCGAAAATTTTTGGGGGAGCCCCCCTTACGCCCTAAAATAACGACAACAACAACATCAACAACGACACACCTTAGGCTATCCAGGTCTTGAGAATTTATCATAGTGAATCATTCAATTCACGTGCAAGTTCCGGTAGCTCAAAGAAATATGCAGTCAAATGGGTCTCTCAAGATAATTTACATGTAAAAATGTTAAAATTTACTATTGTATTCATTCATTCATTGTCAGGATTAGATGCGCTAAAATAATAATAAATCGACTATTTAAAATAACATAGTTTTAGGTAATAGGCAGTGTTTTTAAGTGTTGTGACCGGCAGCGTCTCTGAAAGAGAAAATCTGCAGGCTAACCAACATAGTCGCTGTCATGTTCGGGCCTCAAAAGGATGCCTACCGGAATTTTCCCTTGCTGGTGGAACATCTGTTTCCAGTTCAGGCTGAAGGTTATATCGCAAAGCGATGACGGGCCAGTGCCCAGTTGAAACATGGGATAGAAGGGGGGGGGATGCTCAAGTTCTAAAATTACAAGTTCGTTGGCCCGTGCTCTAAAAGGTATCTTCCGGTGCTGCCACTCTTGATACGTTTCGATTCTCAACATGTTTCTGCCTAAACTGAACTTTGTAAGCTGTGTAATGGCCTATGTATACTAACTATGATGTTCTACCCTGAATAAGAGTACTTTCAGTAATTACTGGATGAGGTGGTCTTATAAGACACGTATGATAGGTATCATTCATCACAATTTTACTAGAAAAATCAGGACCGCATTGAAAATTTTGCAGAGGAATTTTTCTGTGCGAGATATATTTGAGCGTTTTATGTATTAATTGGTTCAGAATTTTTGTTGAAAAGTTAATCAGGGGATATATAACTCAAAAAGCATTCCTTATTGCCTATTTGGCTATTTTGGAAGATTAAAAAGTAATTTTTCTTCAGACGAGCATTTTGGGCGCTTCTGGGTACCAGATGCGCCCTTTCCAGCCGTTCGACTCCCCCGATGTAACATGTACTATACTACATACCGTTTTGCCTTATGGGTAATGACGCCATTCTGGTACACCCGGGAAAATTTGATTTTCTTCTGCATCTGGTATTCGTAAAAGTTTTCGTGAAATGTTTTGCTTTTAAGCATAACAATCTCGCACGGACGTATTACCTGGTTAAACTATTTTGGAGCTTCGTTATGCTTAAATGCCTCATATTCGAGGTTGTAGTTTCAGATTGATTCGAAAAAATCACGAACAGTCACGTGATCTCTTCATTTTAGTGACGTATTACTGTGCTATTTTGTGATTGGTTCATTTTCTCGGCGCAGCATCGTCAAGCGTCAGCTGTTTGCGGCTGTTGGCGGCTATGGGTTGAAGGTTTAAGGTTATGTCAGAGAGAATAGAAAGTCAGAGGCCCGACTCGATGCTAGGTAATTGAAACAGATGCGCTCGCAGCGCGCTCGCTGGCAACGTACGCAACTACTATTTTCTATTGTTTTCCAGAGACTAGCGGCGGGTATGTTGCTGCCGGACCACCTTCACGTAGGCAATTTGTTATACATCGTCCGTCCGCAATACTCTCGCTTGGCCGTATGAAAACGTTCCTCGCATGCGCAGTGTTAAAGAAGCGCCCACCAACGCTTTGGCGTTGGAACTGCTTGTTTAAATTGAATACCTTAAGTAAGCTGGGATGGTGTCAAAAATGATTGTAAACTATAACAAAGGAGTCTCTGCTGAGCACAAGTATTATTACTTTAGGCTTTTATTCTGCAAATTTTAACTGTTGTTCATACAAAAAAAAGAAAAAAGAAAAACCAAACAGCACGCCCATATCTAGCTGAGAGTAAATTGATTTTGAAAATGAACAGAAAAGGAATACCTGTCTTGATTGTAAGGATATGTTCTTTTGGAAAAGCCAATATAGCACCTTTTGCAGTTTTGGATTTTGAAATTTTAAAAAAAAGACTAAAATTCGAGTTTGCCGAAAAAAAAATCCCGCAATACAGAGTTTCACAAAATCGATCGAACATGAGCTGCGAGATGACTTTTAAGGCTACGTCCGCCATCTTAAATTTTGAAATTTTGAAAATTTGACTAAAAATTTGAGTTTCCCATCAAAAATCACCCCTGTAACTGAGTTTCAAAAAAATCACTCGAACATGAGCTGGAATACCATTTACCTACCAAACCTGCAAAGTGACAAAAATTAACGAAGGATTTCGAGAAAAACAATTTGATCAGGTTTCCGTGTAAAAAAAAATGCATAAAAAGTAATACCGGAACGTTGGAACAAATTTTTAAAGTTTGCAATAAGTGAACAAGCCCGAGTTTTATGATTTTGATCGGGCACAAATCTCAGAATCCGATCGCAACTGAGTCAGGTTGGGTTAAGTTAGGTCACGCAACTAAACTAACTCTCCGGCAATGCTGGAAGTATCATTCAAATTGAAGGCGCCTCGTCTTGTATTGCTACACGCTATTCTTACAACTTCAATCAATAGAACTTCCTAGGCTCTTTTTCTCTTTCAGTACGCTATACGTAGCCATGCTGCGAAAAAACAGCTTATGGATAATTTGATGTTGCCAAATTTCTTCTTATCGCCGTAATTCAAATTCGCGGATTTTAAATTAAGTCTCCTATATCAAGGGGACATTTTTCATTTAAAGGCACGTATTTTGAGAGATTTGGTTATTTTGTCATATTTTTTCGAATAAGTTTTCAATTTTGAAACCAAGGATATTTTCGTGCTAAGTTCTCTTAGGAGTTTCATCTTAAACATGAAATTCACCAAATTTCAGACACCTGCGACTACTTGTAACGAAACGCAAATAAGTCGCGCAAAACATGCCTTAATTAAATTTTGAAAAGACATATTTTGGTCCAAATTGGTCCAGTGATCAAGAAACTGATGGTCAAGCAAATTATCACCCTACACGACCCCTTGAATTGAGTATGCTTAAAAAATAAATTTACTCCAAAAGTGTCCACCGAGACCATAGAAACTACAACACTGCCGGAATCAGAATCTTACGTGGGAAGTCACGGCCGAAATATCCGCGTGATTTCGGCGGATTATCGCTCGGTTGAATAGTTTAGACGAGAGCTTTGGTTTCTTTATGAGCCGAGCGGAGACAAAAAATACAAATCATACCGGAATGGGTCGGGTGCGTTGACCACGGCGGGTTTACGACCGATTTAATTCCGTTTTGGGTTCATCAAACGTAACAGCAATTATTTTTCCCATCAGTCCGATCTGAAACCTACGTAAATATGATACTGGATGCTTGTATTTCCGCCGTAAAATGCGTAAGTACTAGAAACAAAAGGTTTCAGTGTCATTGCTTTGTCCTTAACTTTATATTCCACACGATTATTTTTGGCAATATATTGACAATGAAATATACCTATAGCACTTCGTCACCTCTAAAACCTGATTGGTTGAAAAGTGATGTGTTTTTTGATCAAGTAGAAGTCTGGAATTTTCCGAGTGACTTTCTTCAAAAAGGAACAAACTTGACAACGAAATGGAATGGAAGAATACTGCCGTGCTATGGAAGAACGCCGTATAGACATTCGATAATTGTCAAATTTCCTTTAATAAAATGTTTATTTTTGAGGAAAATTATGAGTAGTTTTCCTTGAAATTTTTCAGGAACTTTGGATGATATTGCGAACAAAATTCTCTGAAAAATTGGAAGGAAAGTATTCCTAAGTGTACCAGTAAATTTTTGTTTTGACAAAGGAAATTTGGCAACGCCCGAAGGTTCATACGGCGTTTTTCCTTAGCACGGCAAAATTGACATACGAGGCGGATATTTCTCAGATTTTCGTCATTTTTATCGTTGTTCCATGCTTCATCGGATAAACAGATTAAGTCCTGCTGTCAAGAGTATAGTCAACCGCAAATCTTTCCGCTGTACTTCTTTTTTTTTCGTTTTCATTCAAATAAAAAACCATAATCAGAGAGATCAATATCCCTGCACACTAATGTACTAGAGCACTAATGTGATTTTAAAAACTTTAAAAATCGAATTGGGGATATGAAGAGGAGAAACTTTGACTATGTCTGATTCCTGGTTTCTAGGCTTTTTTAGCCAAGACGGATGTGTATGATAGTGTAATTTTACGTTCGTATTCAATTCAGAGCGGTAGGGAGTAGTCGCTGAAAGTTCATTTTAGTTCGGGCCACAGTCTTCAGAGAGCGCCACCGTTACTGCCAGTTGAAAAGTGCCTCGCGGGTAGTTGAGCGGGGTGGGAGCCATCCAGACGCGAGTCACAGATCATAGAAGTTCATTGGCAATTCTACCGTGCTAAGGAAGAACGCCGTATGAACATTTGAGAGTTGCCAAAATTCCTTCGATAAAATGTTCATTTTTGAGGAACATTATGAATATTTTCCCTTGAAATGTTCAGAAGTTCTAATTCAAATTACAAACAAAATTATCTGAGAAATTGGTAGACAAATATTCAAACATTTTACTGAAAATTGAAGATTTGCCAGGAGAAATTTGGCAACGCCTGAAGGCTCATACGGCGTTTTTCCTTAGCATGGCAGAATTCGCTCGAAGCCATGAAGGCGGACATCACGCACGTTGAGAGACCGAGAAGCGCAAATATAATCATCACGAGACATGTGCAAGCGCCATCGAAAAGAGAAAATTTAATACTGCTGAAATATGATCTGTATCAAAATCTTGTTTCAGCATTCTTATAACAAAACATGTAATTTGTTGAATAATTCCGCAATTCGCTCGTCTATCTTGAAAATTACTTTATTTTCCTCTTCTTTTTTATTAGGGAAAACCATGTTTAACGGTATGGGTTTAAAAAATTTTGAAACGTTTTCTTCACATAAGTATATGTGTAGTAGTAGTAAAATAATTTTATTTTAAAGCGGTGCTTTAGCATCTAAGGCCATTTACACCTCTAAAGAAGGCAGTAACAGTAAGCTTTTACAGAAAAAAAAGATGTGTAGCGCAGTCAAATATTTTCAAAAACTACAATTTTCGTCAAGGTGAAGTTACAAGTTTCGTAGAGATGCAGAGTTTTAGATTTCGACAAAAACTAGTCCCTACTTCTTAAAGGATTAATTTCAAGCAGTTTTGCATTTTTGTGCTATTAGAAGGCGTTATGTAGTCACCGCGGTAGTGAATGGCGGGTTACGGGAAACTGTTTTTAGCAGGAGCAATTTACCAGCCTGTACTCTTTGGAATTATGCAGACCAACATTACAAAATGGGTTAGATCGTTGAAAATGTTTCCTTGTTAGCAGAAAAGTAAAATTTTATAACACGAGGAGAACATCCTGTTTCTTTAATAAAATTCATTACTTCCTTCCCAAGAAGCAGTAACCGAGATAAGTTGCGATTTTATCGGCTTCGATTTATTGTGGTATTATCCAATAAAAAATTGCAATTTCATCGCATACGTTTCCAATAAGATAGCGATCCTATTGGCGGCGATTTTTCGCAATATAATCGAACAAAAAATCGTGAATAATTGAGATAAAACTTCGCCTTTATCGCACGCAATTTTAAAGAGATGAAATTGCGACAATATTGAGGATAATCGCTCAGATTTTGATGATCCTATAGCGATTTAATCGCTAAAAAATCGTAAAAACAACGCTACTTAGTTTCAAAATATTGTAATTTTTCGGTTGAAAAATGCTACTTGAGTTTGACGATGGTTATCATGTATGCGATTCAATATCCAATTTATTATCACGCTTGGAAATACAAGAATATATCCAAAATCTCTCAACAGTGATCGCACATTAAACACAACGTAAAGCAAGAAGATAAAGAGAGGGCAATAAATATTCGCAGTACGGAAGTGCATCCGAAAAAGGATCGGAGGAAAGGAGAATTCCCCAAGGCGTCCCTGAATAATGAGTATCAGCGCGCTTCGCTTTCAGTTTTCTTTAGTTACTTATTTCCGGGACATTCTCCGCGAAATTACTTTTTTACGCGGTAAATTGCGGCACGGACCGCCGCCAGGTTTTGAAAAATTCGTCCAGGACTCCCGACCATATTTATTTCCACGAAGCGTTTCGTTTTGTTTTTAAACACCACCGCTCGCGACCGAGAGGCTTTTTCAGCGGAGAAACGCTCCTCATTTTTTAAGAGGGAGCGCGAAGAGAAACCTTTAGGCTGTGCTCCGAAACGACAAAAAAACTTACTTAATCAAAATTTGTAACTTGAATTTCAAATTTTTCACCCAGACGCTGATCTAAAGATTAATTTCTACCCATCAGCTTTGGGACTATACTGTCATGATGGCAAAGAGAAGGAAAAAAGCGTGAGTGCAAAAATGAAGTTTTGAGAAAATGGGCTCACCAGCGTCTAGGCGGATAATTTTATTGAAAGAAGCCTCTGATCTTTTTTAAATTGCCACCAATCATTCCATAGACTCTTAGAAATCAATGGTATGATTAAAAATCGACCAATTTAATTACGATTATAAAAAAGATTAGTATCGTATTTCATGTTAGGCCAGTGTCAGGCAAGACATCCGTGAATGTTATCTTTGCATGCTTTCGTGATTGCGTGTTGGATACACAACAAACAAATTTTCAGGTTAGAAATTGGCAGACAAGGGTGGCATTTTACTTGAAAGCACTGTTTTCATTGGCTCTTTGGAATAATAATACTACTCACGGCTATTTTGTATGGAATTACGTCATTTATGCGCACCTATGGCTCTCTCGTATGGATCGTTTCCATACAAATAATACGAATTTTTCTGCTTTGCCTATTTCAGTGATTTCATCTAAAAGAGATTGGACGAATTTAGAAGGAAACTCGATTTCAAAAATTTCAGAGTAAAGCTCTCTTCGCTATCAAGACAGTGTAAATACTGTATACTAGCTGAGTTAAAAAACGTTCTTAATTGCTGAATGACCCACCAATATCAAGGACGTTTTGACGAGTTACGCAATTTCGGAAAATTTCATACAAAATCAATCCAGAACACCACATAATTGTACCCTGAACAGTAGTGCCACATTGTTTCTTGGAATTGATAGAAATTGGGCGCAGTTCATTACACGGATATTTTACGACAATAGCAAGCACTCATAAATAAGATACAAGCTACGATAAACTTAGATATGAAAATAATATATAACCACTGAGGTGTTTTCGGAAAGGAGCTGAGCTCGTCTCCATACCATTTAGCGGTGTGCTCTACGAAAAGCGGCATCTTTGCCAATATCCCGTTGTGCTGAAACGTCCTTAAACCACCCCTTGTTCCCCGTCCCCACCTATCAAATGATTTAGGGATGAAGTAAACTCCTATCTTCGCATCTTTGAGATGGCAGTGGAGCGGAATTTATGGCTGCATAATCAGTGCATTCCAGAGCGCCCGCACAAACCTCAGAAAAAACTCTTACTCACAACTGGATGCAGATGGCGAAAATGAGGCGCATTGAATAAAGTTATTCATGAGCTACGATAATTTTACTTTTTTAAGCGGGCTAAGCAAGTAAAAATTGTACTGTAATTGGGGTAACCATCATAAATTCAATGTCGGCTTGAAATGAGAATCGTCCGACTATCTCCGTGGTTTGGTTTTTATAGATTCAGTGCTGTCATAGAGAAAATTTCTGAACTTTTGGTAAAATGCGTCCATTTGTGTGGATACAGAGGAGTAGGGGCATTATTTTTTGAACGACCCTCGTATTAAAATTGACAAAGCTCATTCAAACCGTAATTGGACAGTATTTTCTTTATAGTGGTACGTTGTGTCTTGAATAATTTAATTCTAATGAAACTTCATCGATTATGTGTATTAAACACTCTGAAATCACTCGCATTTTTTTTGAATTTTCCTGAGATGAGAATCATAACCTATTGTAGTTCGAATAAGTTCAAAAGCATTCTTTTTGTTTATGAAGGCCATCAATCCAATCACTGAGTATCATGGGATCGGTTTGCTTTCTTCGCAGCAAACACTTCAGAAACAATATGATCAAAAGATAAGTAATTATGATTTTGATTATAGCTAAAACTCGATTTTAGTTGGGTCTCTAAAGATGTTACAAATATTTAACGTTGAGGTAGATAACATTTATTAAATTAAATTTTTAATGAAGGCGAGGGTAAGGAAACTTACCTTGTCTGATTTCAGAATCGAGAGTGAAATCGTTCAACGTTGTTTCCGTGTGTGAATTATTATCCAACTGATCATCGTCAAAAGTAGCTAGCGTTGCTCTTACAGGGCTCTGAAAGAAAGACAGAATAAAAAATTATAGTTCCAAAAATGTTCTGAAAGGAACTGAAAACAATATAATATTCACCATGTACTCATACTTGTTCTTCATTTGTTTAGAGTTTTTTAAGTCGCACAAATGATACAGCTTATTTGGTGGTTAGTTTCTATGATGAACCGTCAAATATCTGTGAAACAGCAAAAATAAACAGCTAATTCATAATTCAGTACACCAAACATGACCTAACTCCTCGCAGTAGGGTTTATAAAAGTTTTCAAGTCCAAGCAATTGACTTTTGTGTGTATGGTAGGTGACGAAGTCTTGAAAGGCTGTTGATGTAATAAAGCAAGACATGCTTCACGAAGCACGGGATTATTCGATTTTCAGCGCCGAATAAGCTTCGCAAAACGCCTTCAATTGATTGTGTAGGCAAAAATGATGACAGGGGAACACGAATAGTTGCCTACTCGATATAAGATGTTGCGATGCACACACTGACGCGAAGGGTCGGTCTAGACCATTCCTATCTTGCCGTGCTAAGAAAGAACGCCGCATGAACATTCGAGAGTTGCCACATTTCCTTCGATAGATCTATTTTTTAAACAATTACCATGTTCATTCTTAACTCAAACGTATGGCCAAAGTGACAATGATTTTAGTAAATCGTAAAATAATTAAAGTTAGGTAGCTTTGCCAGATTGCAATTAATTTCGATCTTTCCTTCATTTGTTCCGAGTCAAAATCACTTAACTTTACGATTCACTCCGGCAGTCTTTTCCTTGAATTATGATTTTGCGTAATACTGCAATTTAATTAAGGAAAACTTTAAGTTTAATATCTTTCTGTTTTTAAAGCCAAGAGGCAAACTTAAAACCTGGAAAAAGCATTGTTCAGTTTATTTGCAAGAGTAATAAAACTTTTTGATGTTGCAAATCTATTTTTAATGCAAGAAGGAGCGATGAATTTCGATGAGAAGCCGAGGGGTGGTTGATGAGACGCTTTGCGCAGCCAAGTCTGCTTAGTGACACTTTTGTTTTGCAGCTGTCACGGTCATCAGCGGAAACATGAAATATTATCGAAATATCGCTGACTTGCTCCAGCATACGGGGTATAGGAGACGACATTGCCACATTTCAAATTCAACGGTTTTCCGTCAAAATACTCATTGAGGTCTATTTACCAAAAGGGTCCATTTTTGAGTTTGAAATGAATCAGAATTTTCGGTGAACTATACATAGCTTACTGGAAGTTGATTGAAGGAGTTTGAAGGATTGAATAAAACTTTTGAATGAGATTGAACAAATAGATTTTGAGATATGGCTGTGCACAGAAAAAGGATACGCCTGACGGGCGAACAAACATTTTTTCAAGTATGGTTTTCAAGACCCTAGGCACCTTAAAACGCCTAGAAATGATGCATTTTTTTTTTTTTTTTGGAACAATGACAATATTTCCTTTACACTCGAAGGGGGCGAATGAGTAAAAACAATACTTGCGTGAAAACTCATGGCAACCATCATTTGTGGAGAAATAATTTACTTGTTCTAAGCTGTTCAGGGGTCGTTCATGAGTTACATAACGTTCCAGGGGGATAGGGAGTCGAAAAGTGTTACGAAATTTTTTTTTAATGGATAGGGCCCTGCATCACAACAGCGTTACCAGGGTGAAAAATGCCGAAAAAGGGGGTTACGTAATTTATGAACACTCCCTCACATTTTAATCAACAATCATTATTATCTTCTATTATATTTAACTCAATTTTACTTGATTCGGCTCTTCTAAGAAAATTTTTGTTTTGTCTGATCTAATTTCGAATATGAGTGCAGACTCAAATTGTGCGGACACATAGGTTAATTTGTAGGATGTGAAGTTCAATGAAATTTTGGCGCGAGCCATCAACCTTTCGAACATGAATATCGTTACCAAAACTCATAATAAAAAATATTATTATAAATACAAATAATATACTTTTGATTGAAATACATTATTATTGTGAAAAATGTATGCAAGAACTGTACTTTCACAAAGTTGTTGAGACGAGCTAAAACTTGTCTTAATATCAAACAACTGCTGCAAAGATATTCTTATTTATAGCGCAGCATACCTCTCCAACTTGAGAATAGGAAATCTTATAGAAGCACTAAATCATCAGTTATTTGCAATGTTGCAGTATTGGGCTGAAGCAACTTTATAAGTTTCATTCTCATGGTTACTATCTTAATGAAAAGGAGCTAAAGGCCACAAACAGACAAATAATGAGCTATTCCTTAAAAAGCTGGCGTTAATTTAGTTGTCATTAAGCTAGATCATACGTCACTTTCACTATTATTACTTTTTCATACTGGTTGTGACGAAAAATAAATGTAAAATAGCTACATTATGGCTATTTCACCTATATAGCTGGTTCATTTGGGTACTACCTGCGGCTGTTATACTGAAGCTATTCTGACTGTAACCAGCCACACTGACCATTGGTAGTTATTGATTTGAAGTCTTTGTGATCGCGTGCATGTACTTCAATCAAATTTTTCCTCATTAAAATGAAAAACATATCGGAGCATGCTGTTCGCTAAAGCGGACAGAGAATATTTTCTGCATATCACATTCGGATTTTCATATAAATACGAGTATTAGAGTAAACTACCTGCCCCATTGAACTTGGCATGGCAAATGTTTTGAGCACTTTTTTGTAGGTGAATTCAATAGAAAGTTTTAAACTAATTAAACCATCGTAAGAATAATTTTAGGCAAGTAAACAACCTACACCAGTAGCTATCGGCGGTAAAATTATCGTAACTGAATGCGCATTGAAGCTGAAACCACATTAAACTATCATGCCACTTAACCTATCATTCGTAGCGTTAGCTAAATTATTTTATTAAGCCCCCCTTCTCCCTCCCAGCAGGTGCAAAGTAAATAATCTCCGCTATGATCCAAATACTTATTTTGAAATTCCTATAACGTGGCAACCAGAAGCGAATGATTAATATAACGAAACAAGGAAAAGCTTAAAGGATGCTGTCGGCCGGGGATGACGGGATTGAAGAGGGGGAGGGTAGAGGTATGGAGGGATGGGGAAGATTATACTCGGAGCTAGGAAAAGCCTGCCAACTGCACAAGCTCCTTTGCTGCACCGATTTAAAAGATTATGAGGCCTGACTGCAACTTTAGATGCGTTTAAGCTATGATTTATCGCCACTCCACGAGACGAGGGGAGTTTTTACGGGTGCAAAATGAAGTTGTCTTGGTCGATGCGTCAGATGAAGCTCGTATTGGCGAATCGTGCTGCCGTGACTCTAAAATTTGCAACGAAGAGAAGTTACTTTGTTTGATTAAAATCCGACAACACCGATGCCGTGGATGCACTCGCAGGGAATGGGGAAATTTTTCAGAGGTCTTTTGTTTCATTAAATATTTAACTTTATAGCCTTTCCTGATGACATATCGCTGCCAACACAAAGTTTCGATTTGACGGCTTTTATCAACTATTGGGTGGCATTTTCCTTTATTTTCTGAGAGAGACGATTTGGCTTTAATCGTTCGTTTTTCGGAACTTCTTTTTATAAGAATTCCACTATCATCAAGGGATTACATTAACCATACACAGGCGGATATTCGTAATTTCACTGCTTGTGATGGGTAGATGGGTAGACAACTTAAATTGAGTGATACCTTCCAGTGCTTCTAGTGCAGGATTTCTGTAATACTCTATACGAAAACAAAGAAGGAGCCAACTTTTGCCCTTCACACTGAGAGTAAAGACAATGCGAATCCATTTATGATTGGTTCCCGTATTTTAGGCCTTCACAGTGTCACAAACGGAAATAAAGATTACAATTTCACCAATTGCAAAGATTATATTATAGACTGGAATGGACCAGGGAATAGAAGGCACGGCAAAGAACAAATGAAATGAGAATGGGAACAGAGACAGGAATTCGGGAATGGGTTGATCAAAGATTACAGCAAACGTCCGATTTTTGTAATCTTTATTCCCGTTTGTGACATCCATAAGCCGCGTTGTCTCAACTCTCTCTATAAAGGGACTCTAGGGCAGACTTCGTTGAGTCGAACGCTACGTCATAATTAGTTAAAGCATTTAATAACCTCTGAGCAATTAAAGTGACCAGTCGCTCAGGGGTGGGGCATCGCGTGAGAGAAAAGGGAGGGATAAAGCGCGCGAGATGAGTTTTCCCGCCTCAACGTTCGCCGCAGAAATTCGAAACTCGCGCCTTTTTCACCTTTTCCAGGCAACTTTCACCCTCGCGGACTTTTCGATTAAGTTCCGGGACAACACCCCGCGAAATTCTTCCGCAACCCGGCATGTTGCCAGTTTGTTCCGTATTAGAAATTGTAATATTGACACCGAGGAAAACCGTATCTTCAAAATTATGTACATATATTATAAATTATACGGAAAAACTGAGCTGAGCTTCGCTGGCTAACCGTGGTTACTAAAACCGTCATGATCAAATAAGCGTAAGCTTATGCTATTGATACAAATTTATTATTGCAACAGCTTTAAGTCACTCGCATATAGATGCATTTTAGGTCCATTCATGTAAGTGACATAGCTGCGCAGATAAATACGTAACGTGGGTAACTTTACGGGTAACGCATAGGGCCATACTAATGTAGCGCTCACGGCGCCCAATGGATCGAGTCAATGCTAGAGGTCTGACATGAAATTTTTGACTCAAACTGCAAATTTTGATGTTTATTTCGTCACATTTTTGGTTTCAAGGGGTGCCTTTGCAAGGAAATTTTACGAGGAAACCGATGGGACCACTTTTAAAAGCTGAAAGTTTTGTATGAACGGAGTTATAAGCTTTTAAAGTCTCTAAATTTTGTCCGACCTCTCCCATTGACTCGATCCACTGTGCGGCGTGACAGGGGCAATGTACTCATACATTTCCATGTAAGTACTGTTGGCTTCAACGAAAAGCCAATGCAAAGTTGAATCTTCTCTGCTGACCAATTTCACGGTACATTGAAAAGACGGGGGCGAATTTTTAATTTGCAAAAGGCCCAACTTCACCAGTGCAAATTCGTGATTTGTCGAAAGAAATTTGGCAACGCTTGACGGCTCATACGGCGTTCTTGCTTAGCACAGCAGCTTACTTCTGGGTAATCCGAATGGGCAACAGTAGCTATTATGCAATTTTGTCGGTAGCGTCAGCAATTTTCCCGGTCATTTGGCAACGGAAGTGGGTGGCACGCGGCTCGGCGTTCCGTGGCCTTTTTATCCGGCCGGATCCACCGGGGCCGGGAAGCGCGTTTTGTTTCCGAACAATACGGCCACGGCCGCAGAGGCGAGAGCGCGGATTTTGTTCCTGCTAAATGGAATTTCGGACCGCGCCCATTGACCGCCGCACAGAGAGGCGATTTAACGGGAAAGCTCGGACATGGCTTGGAAATTTTAAAAGCTCATCTCTCGGTTACGTAGAAGTTCGAAAGTGAATCAGTGCGGACGAAAACACACCAACTCGAAAAAAATGAAAATAATCAAGACGATCATAAAACTGCACAGTAGGCGACGAAATCAGTCTAAAATAAAGATTTTTGGTACCTAAAGACAAGTAATTAAGGACCCTTTGAAGGTCCATGTTGGAACAGATGCGCTAACTTCAATGACCTTCAAGAAAATTGACCGTCTTAGATGAAAATTGAGCATTTTCGAGCCACCGATTTGGTTTGTTTTTGTTCTCACTGATTCAAGTGATCCTATTGGTTTTTTCGTGAAATTTTCTTCGAGATCCATCCCTTAGAATATAGATTGTGACGAAATCAGAGACAAGAGACTCTCCACTGGCCTCTTGGCGACATTGAGCTGATTGTTAAAATTGATAAACATAGCTATAGGCGAAAAGGATATAAAGGGATCCTACTGGTGAAAGTGCATGGTTGCGATGGACAAATGAGGTAGATAATAGACTAACTAACGGCAACCTACGAGAAATGCTATAGTCAGTCTAAAATTTTCTTCCTTGGTCTATAGGAACCACCCATTTCAACTAATAGGATCGCTCCATGATCCCCAAGTCTTCTTTATCTATCGCTTTATCTATCAATTTCAACAGACAGCCCGCGGGTGGAAACTTTTACATTCGGGGTTCCAACACTTCCGTATGGACGATACGGAAGCAAGAGTCATCTTACGCACTAGGTGGATGATGAGCTTCGGGTGACGTAATGCGTCAATCAAGTTTACCAAACTTCGGTATGTTTGCCGAACAAAATACCCAACACGTCGCTCAACATCTACCAAGTATAGGGAAGTCAGCGGTTGAATGTTGGAGTCCCGAAAGTAAAAACTTCCATCATTGCCGAGATACCAATGGAGGGTCTCCTGCTCCTGAACGGAATAGTCATTCATTATTCGTATTTCATTAATAAAATCCATCAATTCATAAAATTCGTAGTTTCAGTAGAAAATTTCATGTCCGACCTCTTCCGATGGTTGGTTCCACAGTGCGGCGTTGCGTCAGCCGCCCGCGCCGCGCCGCGCGCCAACACCAGGAACGCCGCGGTAATTGCTCCAGGCCACAACAAAGGCCCCTCACCAACAACAACCTATCACCCGCCCTCAATTTTTCGCCGCAGAAAAAATTGTTAAATGTGCCGGCACTGATGCGCATGCAGGGATTTATCCACACCAGAGGGCTAATCATTGATCCTTTTTTGCGTGTCGCGGTGTTTGCGTAAACACTTTATGACATAGTCGAAAATTTCCTTTTAAACGATTATTAAATCGAGGTCATCGGTGTCAATAATTAGCTTTCAATTTTACTGGATCGAAAAATTGTCACACCATCGCCTTTTGTTTCAATTAACACGCAAATAACAACCTAAACGTTATTTGACGACCCACATAAAGAAATATAATTTTAAAGGTGATCGGGCAACTATGCAATTTGGTTATTAATTACTCTCCCAACACTCGTGTCACCCGTTTTCTTGCTGTTTAACGACTTGTAGCCGCGCTTTGAAGCAGCCATCCACACCCAGAAACTCTACTGAATTATTCTCCAAGGAGCATAAAAAACATTATCAGCATAATTACGCCAATTTTAGGATTAAGAGAGGAAGGTGATAGGTCACTTCCTCGCAAGGGATGAAGGCTGATTCTAGAATTATAATATCTTGGAAAAAGCGCTCTGGCGTCCTTCAGGCAATGAAAATAGACGAATAAAAAGTCACGCTCTTAAAGGTCATCTCACCATAAAATTGAAATGCGTTGAGAAGCTACTGTCACCGCTCATCTCCGTTCAATAATACCACGTTGTGGCTTACATGCTACGTAAATTCGCCGAACGAAGCCTACTTTTCAAAGCGCTCATGATAATTTGTCGGCATTGCAGAGAAAGTTCCGATGATCGAGTTAATATCGGTAATCAACAGTGGCGTGGCGTGCTTTGCGATTTATCGATTGATCTGCCATTTAAACCTATAGAAAAGAATCGATAAACAGGGCATTCGTAACGAACACCTTAATAATCGATCCTTTACTAAAGATTCAAATGGGGAAATGTCAATAATCGATTGTTCACGCCGCGCCACTGGTAATCAAGCGTAGGAACACTGACAGAACTTATGAATTACCTGTTCTCTAGATGGAGAGTCATGCGTGGTAATACGGACTTCGGGGTAGTTGGGGTGCGCGGCTGGTATAATAGTGGGTGCGTGAATGTTGGAGAGGGATGGTAAGGTCAAGAGAGCTGAATTTTTTTGCGCCGTGATTTTCTCCACCGCCTTGGCCCAGAGTCTATGGGCTGACTTGCCCCCGCCACCTCCATCACCGACGCCACCAACGCCATCTGGCTCCCAGTCTCTGCAACACGAACACAAAATTTCAAATTAGGGCTCTGCAAGATGCACGTTCATTTTTTAAATAATTGCTCGCGATCAGGAAGGGTGTTTGGTACGGCGAACTTTTCGTATTTTTGGGGATAATTTTAACTTTCTCTTATCCGTTTTACTTTTCTTCTGGTTTCCGCCTTGAAACATATTAGCGACAACTCTGGCGCTTTAAGTTGTAGACGAATTATCCAGTCATGTGCCTTAAGAAGAGTCTTGGATAACTTTGGCTACTTGGGAAACGCTATATTGCAGTTAATGCAGAGAAAACCCAATCAAGATCCAGACATCAGCATTTCCTGGAAAAAAGCCTGTTAAAATTTTGATTTCATCGTTAACCTAAACTTAACTTAACGGTATGATAGTATTTAATCGATAAGTATGATGAGGGTTTCATGAAAGGAAACGAAATCATAAGTATTTCACAATTTTAAACGGGTGTCCGTATGTTGAGATTCCCGAAAAAAACAATACGTAAAAAACAAGGAACAACAACGAGAACATGACAAGAACGATTTTTTAATTTAGATGATTTAAGCGAAATTCGACCTAGTTGGCAAAATTTTGCCACTTTAGCAACATTTTTTGGAAATTTTCGTTTACTTTGCTCGCCTTTAGAAGCTCATCAAAAATTTTCATGGCGTATTACTCTTCCATATAAATCGAGCGAGATACAGTTGAATAATGGCTGAGAGGAAAGAGGATACGAGGATGTGTCGATGCTGGACGGAACTGTATCTTGTTGGCAAGATTTATGAACCAGAAAATGCAATGTTATGCGGCTTTGCGTCGCATCTTGGTGTCTCGCCAAAAACAAAGCGCCATCGTTCGCCGCTATAGAAATTAGGTGGGGCTTAGACCGTAAAAAATAAGCCTCTGTTGTTAATTCTAATCTTCGATGATATTATCCTGAAATGGAATTTGATACAACTTTCGGCATATTCATACTCAAGGGCAAGTTTTTCCTTTATAGGTAGCTCTTGGATTTAAACGATGTACAATTGTGAGCAGACAACTGAGCGCTCCTTCATTGAGAAGGCTATGCAATTTGAGCTACATAAGTGGTCGAATAGTTGTATCGATCATGATTCCTATCGGCCGCATACGTTGATAGAGGCGTCGTGCCGACACAATGTTGGACACTCAGCTCGTGCAGTAACCAATGATGACAATTATACTCTTGTACTAGCGTTGAATGCTAGCGTCCGCAACAAAATCGTAAAAATCAAACATGGGTCTGTCACGTATTGTCACATGTTTCACGATGCATCCTCAGTTTCCGAACGATGCAAACCATAAGCAAGTAAACGCACATCTGGCGAGCTTCGTGAGTTTTAACCTCACAAGAGAAGGATCTCGAATCACACAAAGCGTTCCACCTAATATTCGTGCTTCTACCCCTAGGAATCTTCAAAATCACGTAAAGTTACAGCTTTGGCGCTTTGTGAGTTTAAAACTCACAAGTGGAAGATCTCGAATCGCACAATACGATCGACCCAATAGCCGTATTTGCACCCCTACGAATCAAAAGCACGTAAACGCACATCTTCCACGTTTCGTGAGTTTTAAACTCACAAGTGGAAGATCTCGAATCGTGGGATGCGATCGATCAAAAAAGTCGAATTTGCACCCCTAAGAATCCCCCCAACGACGTAAAGTTACATCTTCTGCGCTTTGTGAGTTTTAAACTCACAAGTTAGAGATCTCGAACCGCATAATGAGTTCGACCGAACAGCCGTGTTTGTACCCCTAGGAACTTCCAAAGGCACGTAAACGCACATCTGTCGTGCTGCATGATTTTTAGCCTCATAAGTGAAGGATCTCGAATCGCACAATGGTTGGTTGGTTGGTAGATACGTTCATTTGGTGCTTTTAAGAATTGAGCCATTAACACCTTAGAGGTGGACCGGGTAGCCGTGTTTGCACCCCTATCAACGTCCGAATAATAGAGTCAACATCCTTGCCTGAACTTGCGGCCGACCCTTACTCTGCCGACGAAATTCGGGCCCTGTTCCTTGGTCCACTAAGAGTATTTCTTTTCTCGACATGGCAACGAGGAGGCAGAAATACATTGGACACTCAAGTGAGTGAACGGAAGGAGGTTATGAAGACGGACGCCAGGCCGACGGCGATGCGGCGCACTTAAGGAGATGTGGACGTAATTCTGCCAAACGGAACTATTTGGATTATGACGTGAGTCTTGTGACCCATAAGAACACATGCATAACAGGGCTCACGCCATAATGCACAAAGTTCCGTTTGGCAAATGTTATGCTCTTGTTCGTTTCGTTTTTCATCGCAATCGCCGAATGCAATAACCATCCAAAGTTGCCACAATCCTCCGACTTTAATACCGATATTGCAAGATGCACGAGGTCATCGCTCTATCGAACGTTCTCCGCATGGTGTGGCAACACTGTAGGCCTGTCTCTGTTTAGATGCTTTCGTAAAGATGCAAAAATATCTGCCCGTAAACATTTCTGGTTTAATGAAAAATTCATCCGGAGTAAAGACGACATGAAAAGAGGGACAGAGGTGGGATGAGAGGTTGAGCAAGACGGTTTCCCAAGACGGCGGTGGAGAACCTTCAAACTGGTAAGTGTTAATAACGATCCTTTCAATTCCAAAACCGCTGGAAAGGGGACTCGCTTCAAGTACAATTTTTTTTAGCATTAGCCTCAAGGAACTTTTCTTTGTGAAAATTTACAGACGTGAGGAAGCTTTTCCACACATATATCTGTCGAAGGAAAATAGTCAAATCAGGCAGTTTGTCAAATGCCTTGGCCAATTGTCAAATATTCTTACTTAGATTAAAATTTTGATTTTTACCAGTAAGAAAGAATTATCTGTAAAAATATGGAGCATACAATAGTTATTTAAACGATTTTATGATCCTAAATGCACATTTATTATGAAATTTTCAGCACGTCATAAAATATATATGTAGAATTTTTAAAATTTTAACATTTAAATGTATAATAGATGCATGTAAAAAGGAAGGAACAAAGAGAAACCTCGGATTTGAAGAGGTATTCTTCCCAAAATATTGAAAACCCGTGAACTCCTCGTCATAAATTTACAGAATTCCGTAACCTGTCAAAATTTTACTACCGGCCTAGGCATTTGATAAGATGCCTGATTTGAGTAATTGCCTTCGGCGTATCCATAGCCAAAGTTGTAAACAGAAAATGTATCGGGGCTTGATATCGGAAGTATTATCGGCACAGAGGCTAAAGACTAAAAATTGAAATCAGACAATCGAGTTTTTCTTCGGAATGAAGCAGGCACAAAGCAACCCTTTTTTAAAGATCAGATTTTGAACTCCGTTAAAGTGCCAGGATGCGAGGAAAGCTAATTATTGGAGAAGGAGAATGATGACGTAGTCGGCGTTTTGATGAAAAAATAAAGGAAGGCTGGTTCTTACAATTCTATACATGTAACTTTTGATGAAGATTCCAGACTTTTGAGAAGCATAGACTAAAAAATGAGCATCGACGGCAGACAAAGGGGCAGAAATCAAGGGCGCGCGGCTAAAAAAGGGATACGATGAAGTTCAAACAACTTTTACAATAAACAAAATGAGCATGAAAGGCCTCATCTCTCAGATCGGACACTCAACCTCGCCCGTCCCCTTTATTCCCGTCTCGAGACGGAATAATAAATCAATGAAAGGCAAATTTGTGCTAAAATTAACCGCAGTTTGAAACAAAGTGTTGAAACGCAGATCGAAAGTGGCTCAACTTCCTCATCGACTAATTTACTCGAAATCCTTAATTCCTCCCCAAGGACTATTTTGTCGGGCACTGAACTTAGTGGAAACATAGAGGCTTCAACATCTTGTCGGCTTGATCTGTTTTGATAATTTCCCGATTTCAGTTTTCGGTGTCGCGAACTACAGAACAAGATTGCTATGGTATGTTCACTGATTACGGTGTCAAACTGCGACATCACCACTGGGACAAACACTCTTTTCCTTCTTCGTTAGGATATACTCGTACAACCACTGAAGAAACGGTATGCTATTTTAGCACCTAGGATGTCAAAAATGTGTCTGGTGGTCCTAAAATACCACCTTGATTGCCCACGCAGTTGAATTTGCATTCATAGGATGTAAAGTTAACTGCCAGAGCAGTAGAGGCAGCATCTTGGAATCACTAGACACAGTCATTTTTGACATCCTAGGTGCTAAAACAGCATATAATTTTTTCAGTGGATGCATCTTAGTATATTATTTTTGCAATTTTTGAAATCTTATAAATAATATAGATGCAATATGAACTTCTATCTTCCATAAGAACGCCAAATAGAACAGAGTGACCAAAAAATTTCCAAAAACAAGGGCTCGTGCTTGCCCACTGCATTATTCTGATCCTCTTTTTGAATACTATCCTCAACGGGGGTAATGTACCCTGTATCATTAATGAAGTACGGGAAATGCGCCAAAACTTGGCAAGAACTGTACCGAAGTAAAAAGCTTCGTATGCACTAAAGAGGGTTGTAAACGAGGACGCTCATAACTGCTATTGCTCAATGTAGACGATGACATTGGCAGTAACGAGCAAGGAAAGTGCTGCCATTTTGGAAGGAATTCTTCGACTTTATCTCAGAGCTCGGGGTCGATTTAAGATTACAATTCATCAACGATGATGTTTATCTTGGTCGCGGTTTGCAAAATTTCAATCATTAAATTTTTAATATACAAATGAGGGTATTGCGACCGTGATTAGAGAAAAGGAAAACATTTGAAATGATTTTGACTGCAATCAAGGAACCCAGAAAAAGTCGGAATTTCAACCGCGGCCGAGACAAACAATTTAATAAAGAAAGATAACGCCTTAAATATGGGAATTACTGTTTTATCTTCAGAAACACACAGGTAGAAATAGAATTCGGTAATTCGTCACAATATTTTTCCGTCCATCGAGGAAATTATCGAATGTTCTAGAAACTTATGACAATTTCAAAACTGAAATTTGCGGAGAATGATCCGCCTTAAACTCCGCGCGAAGACACCGCCTGGCGAGCAATCAATCATGTTTGGGCCCCTTTTTCGAATTTTCTGCCAGAGGCGAATCCAGATAACGCGACGCTTTGTTTCATCAGAGCTTTGAACTTTCCGTCGGTTGATAAAGGTTGTCACTTTTTGGACTTATTCTTACTCCACAAACCGAAGTTGCCGAGTTTCACTGAAATACATAAGCGGTTTTTTTTATTTTTTATTTTTTTTTGAGGGGACTTTAAATCGATTACTTAAATTATCCTTCATCGATGACAATATGAATTTTGAAGTTGAAAAGCTTGAAGACGGCACTTCAGTCATCAACAACAGTAAGTTTGCAAATATTCCTCGCACGCGCTTTAAATGCCTCTCATAATATACATATCGACGGTGAAAGTCTGCAATCACATAACTCGGTTTGCGACGTCGCAGACTTCCTGTCATACTTTATTTTTTAAATGGAAAACTACTCAACGGCAATTCTTTAAAACTGTCATGATTTTTCTTCTCAATGCGAAGAAAATTCTGCAAAAACTTCAAGAAATAATATCAATTTGTTCTCCTTTAAAAAAAATGACGTAGAGGCGGAGATTTTCAGACACCGCAAACGAGTTATGTGATTGCCGACTTTCACCGTCGATATAGCTTCATTTTCGAGAGTGAGCGCTAGCTTTCGATCAATGATGTATGATGAATAATATTTTGAGCAACCTCTCCAAAAATGTCTAATTTGACATTCACGAATCATCATGACGTCAGTATCAGCTATGATACGAAAATTAATTTTTACCTCACCCATTTACATATGCGACACGAGATCTCTCGTATTTTTGCTTTGCAAGGTCAAAATCTTTATTTACAAAAATTCAAAGAAATGTCCTTGCTCATCAAAGCCACTATATACCTTCCATTGGGCTGATTATTGAAATTGATAGACAAAGCTGTAAAGAAATAAGACAAGGGCAAATGGAGCGATCCTACAGGTTGAATTGGGTGGTTGTCATAGACTAAGGGGGAAATGATGAACTAACTGTAGGGTCTCTAGTAGCTTGCCGTTAGTTAGCCTATTACTTACCTCCTTTGTCTGTTGCAATTACCCACTTCCACCAATGAGATCGCTCCATTTTTCCTTATTCTTCTTTGTCTATAGCTTTGTCTATCAATTCAATTATCAGCCCGCATGCAACTTCACCGAACCGTCATCAGTTTTAGGTGTCTTTCGACACCTAAAATCTTTTTCTTCGATCAACTTCTTCACCTATTGTGTGGTTTCGTGTGTGTCTTGATTATTTTAATTTTTTCGAGTTGGTGTGTTTCCGTTCTCGCTGATTCAATTATAAATGAATAAAAAATGAGTTCTGCTTTGTGATGAAGTCGAAATACCAATACTTTGTAGCTTCGTGTGAAATCTGAGACAAGTATCGTAGAAAATTTTGCAACACTGCTACAATGTTTTCATCGTTCGTCATCAGTTACACTTTATCCTGGAGCGAACGTTGCCATCTCAGAGGATTACCCTTACGTTGACCTGAGATTCATGGAGCCTCTGTGGATGACTCGTGTGAAAAGGCAGCAGTGCCAAAAGTTCGAGGAACTGGGTTAAGGAGATATCGAATTGGGCTCTGATCAACAACAATTTTTATTTGGCCTAAAGCCAACGCCGTGACTCATGTTAAAATCTTACTAAATGATGAAAATGGAAAAGGGGAACGTCATCGATGAGAGGAAGTTCAAATGCCTCGTCTCGAGTCATACATTTTGTCTCTCTTTTAGTAATAAAGAGAAAATGAGAGGTCATTGAAATTGCAGATACCAGTCTGAGAATTGTAAAGATTTCTTCATACCGTTTGAAAAATAGTCATTTTCTTGAAAACTCATCTTTTTACATAGTTGCAATGAGAATGCCACTAGATGAGGAGCAGTAGAGCTTTATGTCAACATTAGGTAGTTTTTCTATATTTTTTGAGGTAACCCTCAGCAAATGTTAACCTTCATTCAAAGTACTTTTTCTCTCTCCATTCGACTAACATGAAGCCAAAAACTATTTTTTCGTCATCAATTTTTATGGTTATAGAACATTTCGTCAACGATTTTTTGTCCGCGCACCTGTTTTTTCCAGTAACGTCCACGCGTTTTTTCGGCACGGGAGTTTTGGTCCACGTGCCACTTGAGACCCAAAGTTAATGGGTCCACATGTAAATGCAAACGAAAATTGCTCACAACGTTTTTGGATGAAAATGTAAAATGTCTTGGAAGAATGAGGGTTTGCTTGTTTTTTTGTTTTGTCTATTTGGTCTAACGGAGAATAATAAATAGTTGAGAGTTTTGGTAAAAATGGGAAAGCGTCAATTCCATGAGACAAAATTCACTGAAACTCTCTACACTTCTTTGGTGTAACAGGACTTAATTATCTTTCAAGATTTTCCCACCTTGTTATACCTGAACCGGATAAATCTCTATATTTGCCTCAGCTAAAGGCTCTTAGATTTTTCCAGTGTACGATAAGTATCTTGATTTATTTTGCGAGGAAGTATCTGCACTTTTGAAGGGTACCTGTCATTCTTAATACGTTCAATTTCGTATAATACTGTGCTACACCTCTGTCGTGAAATAGTTGCTTCAGGCGCCGCCGCACGGCGGGCGGGCGGCCAGCGCGAAACGCGCCTACAAACCTAAGTGGATACTTCAAGCATTGTGCAATGCGTGAAGTATCCACTTAGGTTTGTAGGCGCCTGTGAGCCTCTCGCGCTGGCAGCACGCCGCGCCGCTCCGCTCTGTTAGGTTTTAATATTTATACTTGCTTAGTCAGCGTTTTTAACTCATGATTTTGAAATGTTTGCACACTCTGCATTGATTATTCTAATTTAAATTCATGGGAAAAAATATGTATCAATTTATCAATGGAGAATAACAATATAATGTGTGTTTTTTTAAATATTGGTGGTTCCGTGACAAACTTAATGATTTCCAAAGCACTTCAATTTTTTCTTTTACATTTTGTGCTTTTATTGTGCTGCAGCGAGGTGTAATCGTACTTATTCATGGAAGTATATTTTGAATATCAATTTACAACGAACTAATGCCTCTTACACCCATGCCAATAAATGAAAAAATAGGAGAAACCCTCCGCATGTTGAAAACCGGCAAAAAAACCACTTTTAATGCAGCCTTCAAAAAGGGGGGCCCAACTTGCGGTAAACTCATACAATTTGATCGATTGTACTTGTTCGAATGCCTCAGAGGTTAGGTTCAGTGAAAGTAGCGCAAAAAAAAAAAGTTTATTGCTTCAATTTTGTGGGTGGCTTGGGACATTATTTTATGGACTTTTGGAGCGAGGAAGAAAGTCTCGTCGGTAAACAATTCAAGTGCCACAACAAACAAAGGGCTTGGGAGGGAATTTTCCGTCGCGCTTCCTTAGATCAACCCGAAAGTTTTGTCTAGAAATGGGTATTAGACTAAAATACGGAATTGATAGACCCATTTTATTACTTCTTTTTCCGTCTATTCGATTTTTTCGACCTTAAAATTTGGCTGAGGCTCTATGAGAATTGCATTTATGTTTTCCACGCAGAAAGATGCTACTTCATTCGTCAGTAATGATGCGGGTGACTTAATTCACCAATTGATGTCTTTCCATATGGTCGATGAGTGGCATAAATTTCATGATGGTAATTGTTTACTTTGATCGGAGGTGGCAACTGCGCTTCTTTGATGTAAAATTATACCATTAAAGACATGTGAATTCGCAGTTGTATGAATTTTTACTTATTTTGTAGAAATATATTACATCAAACGAAGAAAATATGCAAAAAGTACACAATACATGAATTATTTAAAGCCTTACGTCATATGATCCTCGAACGATTCTCTTAAACGATTGGTGAACGAAGTTTACAATATAGAAGGTACGAGAGAAAGGAATTTGTATGATAGCGTTGGTATTAGCTTCTGACTGATGGATATAATTTTTGGGGTTGGATACGGGGTTAAAAAACTGCAATAATACGTGATATGTAAAAATTTGATAATTTTTCTGATAAATTGCGCAAAAAAACCGATGTCTCGAGATAATCCATTTGAAACCACCAACCCTTAATACCCGCCTAAACGAAGGTATCTTATAGGAACGATTCAAAAATAGCCGTTTAGGGTAGCTCGTATTTTTTTCTTCCTTGAAATATTCATGGCGATAAATCTACGTTTCCTGTACGGTGGCAGGCGGAAACAGGCAGGAAATGGATGGGACGAGTAATAAGTGAAACCATCTTAATTCATGCACGTCACAAATGAATCGAAACAAGAGGAGAAAAGAGAGCACACCGCATCGCACGCAAAACACCCCGTAAACAGGTTTATCATTAGGGAACGCGCCCGAACAAGAGACTTGAAATTTCCGGCAGAAAACGAGACTTTTTGCTGAGTCAGTAACGTTGCAATATTGCCTAAAAAGCTGACCTTAGTCGTGAAATAGGGCTTGTTCAATAATTCAGAGATTTTCATCCTGATTTGTGGGCCTGCTGAAAATGAAAATATTAATTAAGGCGCAATAGGAGGGTGAAGCAAGGAGGAAGTCGATTGGGTTTTTTTTAAAGGATTTTCAGTAAAAGCGCTGTTTTAACTAGAATGGGATAATCTCCTAACCAACACACGATTAGAGTCAAAGTCTCCTTGTAAATCCTGCATGTGAAACTAAAGATGCACTCCCTTCCTGCCGCTAATTTTGAGAACATTAACATGACGCATGACGTAAATCGACGGTGTAAGTCGGCAATCACATAACTCGGTTTACGACGTCGCAGACTTCCTGTCATACTTCATTTTTTAAACGGAAAACTACTCAACAACAATTCTTTAAACGTGCCGTGATTTTTCTTCCCTGTGCGGAGAAAATTCTGTAAAAACTTCAAGGGATGATGTCAATTTGTTATCCTTTAAAATAACATAGAGGCGGAGATTTTCAGAAACCGCAAACGAGATAAGTGAATGCGGACTTACGCCATCGAAATACTTCCCATCACCGGTCACTGCCATTAACTATTTCATTTGTGTTTCAAATGTTGCTTCATTCATGTACCAATCAATTGAAAAAAAACTGTCTGGCGGTCCTGCTAGTCTATAAATTAGAGTGGAATGATATTATTTTCATTTAGATTCAAATTCTGATTTTTAATGATGACTCTGAGAAATATCCAAGCCAATTAAATGCAATGAAAAAAGTTCTAATTTAGAGATTATCAATGTTTGTAAAGCCATATGTGTAGAAGACATACACTTGAAATTAACATTGTCACTGCAATTAAATCGGCTATCTGGCGAAGGACAAGGAGGAGTAGAGATTGAACCTTCACAAAAAATGGAACTAACAATAAGTCTGCTCATATTTTATGGGGTAAATTAATACCTCCCTAGACTGAAAGGAGATTGTTCAAAATGGTCCAAGGTCTACTGATAGGAATAAATTGGAATAATAATCTGACGGAAATTATTCAAAAAAGCATTATCTGTAAAGTAAGAAAGATACCAGCTACCGTAAACTCTGAGCGGTTCGCGGATTTGAATCTCAGAAACGGATTCAAGGTGCGGGTTAAAAGATTAAACTGCATTTTCTGTCGGACGGTCTGAGTGAACACTTTAGATAATAACTTTGCCTTGTTACGCATCTCTTTTCACAATACTTTCTGGTTTTGAGTTTCAGTAACTTCATAACACTCTTTAAATTATTATCCTATGGGCAGCAAAAGCACTGAGAACGTATTTAATTCCAAACTACGAAAAGCTGTTGACACATTACAATTGTTACGATCTTTGTACGTACCATTGTACAAGTGAGTAGCGTGTACGCCTGTACCTGATCTGGAAAAATCAGTAGAAAACATTCAAAATGGAAATGAAAACCACAATAACGTAAGCATGATCTAAAGTGTTAGAGATCTGTTTGCGTAGTGCTCTACGGATCAACGTCTTGACAGCGAAACGTGTGATAACGGTCATCGTTGAGAAGGAAAACCTTGAGCGCCTTCAATTTTTCGTTTATGCATTACGGATATCCGCAAAGTGCTAATAGTTGCATCAAGGTATTAAAAACTCGAAGTGCAGAAGATACATTCAGCCGACACCAATGATGAGAGTATAGACAAAATCCAGCATGAAGAAAAGACTCACGAGGATTTTAAATTAGTAAGCTCGAGTTCTGGGACTTCATAAAAACTTTAAGAACGAGGTGCAATAATTCAGCAAGCATCGTGAATTTCAGAGAGTTGGATCGTTTTTTTGAATTACACGAGAAGGTACAATAATAAACTTGGTCCTTTCCATCCACTCGACGATGGACCTTAGTCTACAAAAATTAAAAGTTAAGTTACTGACACAAGACGATTGAGGAGCGTTCTGATAACACGTTAGGACAAAACAAAAACCACCCGAAAATACCAAACGAAATAAGTGATGAAGATGAAATTGAATGATGAAGTATGAATGATGAAGAAGTGATGAAGTTTGCTCGAAAAAATTAGTTCATGTTGAAATTATGTTCAGGGTATAAAATGGACGTATTTCTATACCAAACAGACCTATGTGGCGATGAGAAATGTGGGGTGTGCTCTAGAACGCTTAATTGTGACTTGGTTCCTTCTAGCATAAATACATTCAAATGAACCAAACCGCTTACGACTTATTCCCTCGGAAACTGAAGGGGTATTTTTGCCAAAATCTCCGTACCCAATTTTCGACACAAGTTGAAAAATATTGCACTAATTACTAAAAAAAATCGATTTTGCGGAGTAGATGAGATCCCGATTCCCGTTGATGATCACGAATACAGTTATAGAATCTTATTTCAGTTATTTTTGATAATACGTCAACCTTAGTGTGCACCTTGAAAAATCCTCTTCTGTACACCAAATCATAATGATTCAGCCGTGAGTTGATGGCACGGAAAAAGTGAGAAAAAGAAAAATAGGTGGATATTTGTCATGGAGAAAGTTTTACCTGTAAGGATTTATTTTCTTTGACTAGAGATGAGTTTTAAAAACCTAATCCAGAACTTGGAAAAAGAGTGAAATGTTTGAACGAAAGGGTTGAACGAAAGGAACTGCCTTCGACGAAGCTAGCTGGCAACTACCGGCTCAAGCGAGGCAAGACGAGGCGACAGAGTTTATGAATTGAAAAATATACTCGAGCATAGCGCTTCGATGCAAAAGTGGATTTTAGTTCCTCGCCCTCTCCTCTCCCTTCATTCCACCCTCATTCACCCTGAAATTCACAATTTATTCTCCTTGATTAACATATTATATTTTTCTTTTCGCGTTTATAAATCCGTTCTTTTTTCCCCTAGCGTCCGCCTTCTTGCACCAGATCAGATTTATAGACGCCGCCGCGCCGCCGCTCCTCTCTCCACCTATTTTCTCAATTGATACGAGGCATGGCTCTGGTGCCATGTCGAAATTCTTCTCTGCCACGTCACACCCTACGACCTTGAATCACCATATTATTCAACGCTAACACATAAAAATCGGGATGCACTAATAAAAGCTACGAGAGGACTTAGAAAAACCTCTGGAAGATACAAATGAAACTTATTGAGGACTAAGGTGTATAAATTCCACTTAGAAACTTGAATTGAGATTTTCAGCTGAAATGAACGAGAAATCTTATACTATTCTGAAAAAAACTACGGTTATGTGTAAGGTCTGTACACAGTTAAGAGATATGCAGGGTACACCGTCAATTTCGGGCTTGGGTACTGTACGTTTTGGATGTTCAAGCCGAGGCTTCCATTGATTTATGTTCAGCCGGAGCGAAAGCAATCTAAATCTAGAACTTATGCATACGCCCTCTAAACCCGGGCTGGCCGGCGCGGCGTATACCTTTCTTATATCTCGTAACTACGGCTTTCAGGAACGTACCTTTTTTCTAAAGTGATGCAGCCGCTTTAGCCCCAGGTCACGGTTAAGTAAGAAATAATTGGAAACATCGAGTTTTGACTGACTTAAAATTTAGAAAAGTACCTTTACTTATCGATACGGATACATAGAAAAAACAAGCAGTGAACTCCAACACAATGTGTTGATAAGGCGCGTCATTAACTCGCACATATCAACCCCTTTAGTTTTCATTTACAGAGATTTCAAAATAGGCAAACAGCATAAAAAGAGAATTCACGATCCAACACTGCGAGGTCAAAGACGCACCTTGACGAGACCGTGTATTGTGAAAGTAGAAAGCTATTCGATCGAATTTAAGTTTTTTGATCTGCCTCAAGCAAAATCTTATCAGATTCTTGAAGAAAAGTGCTACGGAATAATTTAAGCGAAGAAAGGAAAAATTCTGTCGAACTCCTAGAAGATAAAGTCGATTTAAAGGTATTTTGGGGCTAAAATACCCAAATCACCGGTAGTAAAAATCCCGTTATATTATTGAAAAGAAATTGACTCGATATAAATGCAATTGCATTAAATACGTCTTGATTTTGTTATTTTAAACGTCTTTCCATGCAAAGAAGTTCAACCATGTCGTNTTTACACGTTGAGTCTCAATTTATGTAGATTCAAGTTCCTCACTCCACGTTCGCAACCCGTTAGGAGGGAAAATTACTTAAAGATAGACTAGAATATTCTCAACATACCATAACGACAGAGGACGAAACAGGTAATGGTCATGCTTTAAACTCCTTCAGGTGTTTGTTTAAAAATTTCAGCACAATTGGATCGCATTTAGCAAAAAAGGACCAGCGCGATTACAGTGTTGTAAAAATGTTGTTTCTTCATTACTATCTTAAAAATCTCCCATAGAATAGCTAATACTTCTCACTTTCCACCAATAAATTGGTAATTTTAAAGGAAAATAACTGTGTAAATTTTAATATCGTGCACATATTAAGTGCTTTTAAGAGAAAAGTTTTTCTTTTCTCTTAAAAGTACTTAATACAAGCAGTTGCTTGTGCAACTTTTTGTTGCACAAATTGGAAAACACTGTAATCGCGCTGATTCCTTTTTGCTAAATGTGATTCAATTAGCCTCTGGACAAGATAAGTATGAATTGAAATAAAGCACCACGTCGCACGCGACATGTTTTCTCTTCGAAGCTTTGCGAAAAAAGAAAACCGGTTAACACGACGGCAAGTCTGAGCCATTTACCAGATGACCATTGGGTCGATAGACAAGAATGGCGATTAGGTGTCGCAGAGCGCCCGGGCGCGCTGTACAGCGATTTGAATGTACAGATATGTATGCATGTAAAAATTTGGAACTTTGAGCAGAATTCCCCAGAATTTTTCCAAACACGTAAGAATCCTTTACTTCCGGCATTGTAAACAATTGAAAGCTCGTTATAACATCTTCAACACTTAAACAGAATCCAATCTTATTTTAACCTGTATTTCCGAATGTTGGACCAAAAGGGCATTTCTTGGCCTTTAGTTTATTTTCCGCGCGGCGGTAAAACTCACTTTAGTGTTGTCAAATTTCCATTTGGGGAAGTCAGAAGCGTGTATCAGTCTGGGAAAAAGGAGGAAAAAGTGAGGAAGAACGACGGTGAAGAAATACGATGGGAAGTGAAGTTGGCTAGGAGTGCTCGGATGTCTGTGAACTAATACAAATGTGAAATTGGTCTATACGACCCGCTTTGCGACTGGCCACTCGGAGAGTCCGGTGTTGAAACATGCGCTCTAAAAAAATTTATTTTTCCAGGATCAAAAATGAGAGAGCGTGAATTGAGGGACGCCGAAATAGTTTAAACACCATGAGCGTTATAAAACTTGTACTTCATTATGCACTAAAAGGCTCACGTACGACGAATAGTGGTAGTTTTTCATGGATGAAACGGACTACATTTTGCAATTTGGAACCATAAATTCTAGCCCGATTTAAAAACAACGTATAGGTCGTTAGTTTCCCTGCGCACATAAGTGTTTTTCCAGAAGAGCCAGAATTTATAGCTCAAAATTGCAAAATGCAGTCCAAATGAGCCAGACTCAAAAAGATACCTCTTCTTTTAATACAAAAAAACTGGGGAGCAAATGAAGTTGTCATGCCATCAACGAAGATAATTTAAATTAGAATTCGATAAGCTTGAGAAATGTTTCAAACTGATACAGGCATCTTTATTTCAGTTCTTGTGAATTTTCTGATGGGCAAGCGGGGGAAAAGGTTGGTTCATAAAGGGGACACCGAACTTTCCGGTCCAAGTAACAGAAGTTTTTGGTCACAGGAATTAAACTTTGCTTCCAGTAATATGTTCTTTTTAAAGCATCCTAAAACTTGTATTCATTATTAAGTACTTCAGCTATAGGGACCCAGGTTCGAACTTATTGACCGGCAAGGTTTATAATCTAGACTGAACAGTGAACACTCCGGTGTTCCATTTACTGGATCTGCTCTATCAGAAACCAAAGTGTGACAACTAACGTTTCCTAGTCGCCGCAAATTCCCTGACTTTTCCCAGTCGTTTCAGCAAATTCCCTGACTTTTCCCAGTCGTTGCAGAAAATTCCCTGACTTTTCCCAGTCGTTGCAAATTCCCTGACTTTGCCCAGTCGTTGCAAATTCCCTGACTTTTCATGGTTTTCCAGACCTCCGGCAACTCTGCGGTTTCTAATTGGACGTATTTCTGCCAAATGGAACTATGTGCATTATGACGTGAGCCCTGTTATGCACATATTTTTATGGGTCTCAGGGCTCATTTCTTAATGCACATAGTTTCGTTTGATAGAAATACGTTCAATTGAACCTTGTGTTCTTCCCTAGGTCTACTCCAAGAGAATGGTCCCAAAAGTTAGAAGCGGGTAAAAAACAAGCAAATAAACTGTAGATTTCGCCTTGGGAATAGAATACTCTTTGAGGATGTTTTATGAAACAACCGAAGTGTTGTTCAGTGACGTTTTCTGGCGGTCTAGCAACGGCGGGGGGATCGGGACTTGACTTGTCTCAGGGGAGGAAAACGGATAACTCACAACTCACTACTGAGCCCTCCCTCCCTCCCACCGCGCCGCCCGCCGAGTCGTGTCGGGCCCAATGATGGATACCTGTTGCTTCCCTCCATTAACCTCCTTCAGTTCTCCCTTGAAATAAATCTCCAACTCCCGATAACGAACCGCAAAGTTGCCGAATGAACCGGACCGGGCGACAACAAAAGTAGGGCCGCGTAAAAGTTTCAATTATGCCATCCTACATCAGCTTCACATGGGCACGAATACGAGTAACCTAATCTCAGATTCGCACCTTGCGTCTTTGTAAAGTAGCAAATATAAAAAAAAAGAAAAAAAGAAAAAAACGACACTGAAAAAAAAAACAGCAGCCGTGGAAGCCGTGCTTACTGGCCATAAAGACATACCGTACCCGTTCCGCGCTCAGAGGCCGAGAGCTCTCGGTGTAGCACCCGGTGCAGTCTGAACTATGGTCCCAGCACCCGGAAATTTCGGGCTCTAAGCCCGAGACGGATGGTATGTCCGTACAGCCCGTAACCTCTTTTTCAGTGAAGCAGTGTAGATACGCGATTAAGCTTGGACTACAGTTAGAAAAAGTATTCGAAATCTTGTGTTAATATAGATAGTAAAACACGAAGTGACACAAGCTGTTGATTTATTTTTTGTTTGTCAATTTTCCTTGTGTCAAATCGACCAAACCTTCGGGTTGAAGGGATCAAATCTGTGTGTTGAAAATTTGCGACTTCGTTAAACATTTGTTGCCAGCCTCCGGGATCGAACCTGGGTCACATCGGTGATGGTTCGATGTGTTGGCCACTTGCGAGTTGAGGCCGCTGACCACGGGAAGAAAACTAGAGTACATAAGTTCGGCAGGTCACTCTCTTCATGATCCCGAGGCCTACGGTTTCGGTCGACTTAACACAAGAGTGTGTTGAGCAACCCAGTCCTTCAAGTTGACCTGACACAAAGTAACACAGAGTGACATCAAACACGGAAATTATTTACTGTGTAAGGGTGGAGGGGGGGGGCACGACTGCACGTTTCCTGATCGCTTTGCGGTCCAACCCCCGAGAGGCGCTTCGCGCTTCATACGTTAAGCTTTACGCGTTTCTCTTATGCCCAAGTAGCATTTTTCAATGTAAAAGTTGCAACAAGTTGAAACGATGTTGATATTTGTTGCAACAAAGTTGCAACTTTTGGTCGATAAGTGACGATTTTCGACGATCTGATCAGAAGACAAAGTTGCGACCTGCTGAGATTTCAAAATTGCTGAACCAAAGTTGTTTAAAATCTAAAGAAAGGCAACCAGCAATACTTTGAAGTTGATTTCAACTTAATTGCAATTAGTTTCAACAATGATAGCTCCTTCGGGGGAGAGAGTAGGCAATCAGCACATCAATCGAGTCACATCAATCAGTTGCTAGAATCAAACGATTTTGTTGCAAGTTGTTGCAACCTCTGCTACTTGGGTGATTTTATAATAGGTACTGAGTCAGATGTAATACGTGTAACAGCAACTGGAGCAATTTTCTCACTATGTGTATGATTTAGGAAAAAATTACATGTAGCATTGCAAATAGTTGCCCAAGGTCATCCGGATTACTGCGGTTAGCAACAACTAATTTTAGCACTAAAATACCGAATGCAACTATGTGACTCAAATGCATGCACTGAGATTGTTTTGGTTTCGCATGGATCTTAACCTGCAATGTAACTTGTCACTAAAATCAGTGTTTTTAGCCAATAGATTTGACTGACTTGTCTGTTGAACATTGGAATCCTAAACTCATTTTTTCCTAATCATCGGTTTTTTGGGTGAAAAAACTGGTTGCTATTCACTGCATTCGTGGGGGCATATCCACCTTCTCAATAATCGTATTCGCAGAAGAAGGTTGAATTGCAGATCGATGGTTACTACAGAGTACTGAAGTTACAATCTCGTATGTCTAGTTAGCAGACGGGTCGATAGACACGCAGTTGGTCTCCCTGCCATGACGACATGCACAAGGCCTGAAGTTGCCGGTTTTATTTCAAAACTGAATCCAAGAACTAGGCGAACATGGTAAATATAAGTATTACAATCGTTCTGAGAATTTTATCTTGGTATTCCTCACTCCTTGATTTCATTAGACGTTTTACCAAATAACTCAGTGTTTTTTATATTGAAATTAAATATGTGCATTACGGAAAATTGAGAAATATTCGACATTCAAAGCATAAGTTCGTCTTTAGGTAGAGCAGGAGAAGACAATAGCCCCCTTTTGCAGATTAGAATGTAAGGCGGTATTGGTAAATTTTAATCGATTACAGGAGATTTTTGAAAATTTTACGGCCCCCTTCTCAAGAAAATGTGTCCCTCCTCAGAGTAACACCTACCCCTCACCTCCCGAGATTTGCTTGATGAGTTAACAACCAATTGTAAAACAGAAATCATACTTTTAAATATATTGGAAATGGTCGTAAATGTTTAGCAAGAGGTTCTAGACAGGAACTATGCTCCTCAATGGAGAAAAAAAATTGTAACCTCATAAGACCCAGAGATGGCACAATTTTTTTAGTGCTTCAGTCCTGAGTCAATTTTAAGTTTTCACATTTTTACTTTTCACACCGTCAAGAATCGCAATAAATTATCATCCCTCTTGCGCAGCTTAAACTAGAACATAAGAGCTCGCCCATAGGTCATCCAATGGTGCCAGTGCAGCACTCTGGAGACTCACATTAGAACTTGAAAAGAAGAGTCGATTTGTCACCGGGTCTCTAGCACTATTAAAATAAACGCCAAAACGTCTTGCTCTGAGAACTTAAGAGGATAATAAAAATCTCAATTTTGAGTGATTCGGCAGTTAAGCTTCCCGAGCGTCGCCAGTCAAATCGAGCTAAAAAAATTGGGAAAGATCTGAGAGATTCCATGATCAAAAGGAGACGGGAACGCTGCCAGGCTAAGGAAGAACGCTATATGAGCCTTCCGACGTTGCCAAGTTTCCACCGATAAAAAGCGAATTTACTGGGGAAATTGCGAATATTATTTTCCAAGATTTTTAGACAAGTTTGTACGCAATTGAATCTAAAATATCTGAAAATTTCAAGGAAAAATACACATGAATGTCGTCAAAAATACATACTTTATTAAAGGAATTCTGGCAACTCTTGAATTTGTATACGGTGTTCTTCCTTAGCACGGCAGAACGGGACGTGGAGCTATGGCTAAGCGGTGAAAGGGCGGCTAACATGGCTGCATGCATGCGAGGCGGGTTGCGGGACGTGGCGTTGCATTGCGGGCCGTTCTTATGAGGAGCAGCGAGATGGAGACGATGCATGCATGCAAAGCGGGTTGCGGGTCGGTGGCATCTCCAGGCGGGCGCTGCTCCGGACACGCCCTCGCTTTATGCTCGCATCGCGTGTCCTAACCTCGTTCATTTGCACCGACTGTCTCGCCATACTCCTCCTTCCTCCCTCTCGAATCAACCCTTCGTCTTTACGGCGAATATACCCCGTTAGTTCCAGAAGCGGCCACTGAGTCACGCTGCTCAAATCTCATACCAAAAAAGCGGTCGACAATTATTTTTTTTAGTCAAAAAATATGTGGTTGACAGCGTCAATGGGACGTATTTGAATCAGTGAGAAAGAAAACACACCAACTCGAAAAAGTGAAAATAATCAGGAAACACACAACGCTGCACATAGGTGAGGAACTTAGTCTAAGAAAAATATTTTTGGTGCCTATAGACAAGTACTTAAGGACACTTTAAAGGTCCAAGTTGGAACAAATGCGCTAACCTCGATGATCTTTGTATGAAACTGACTGTCTCCACTGAAAATTATGAGCATTTTCGAATTACCGAGTTGGTGTGTTTTCGTTCTCACTGATTCATTTATCCTAAATGGAACTAGGTGCAAAAGGAACGATGGGGTGTGCTCGTGGTGAGCTAGATAGGAAAAAATGTAAAAGTGAATTTAGTTCCTTTTGAGAAAATGGAAAAGTGGGATTGGACATTAAATGAAAAAGAACTGAGCGCTAACTCGTGAGCCGTGGGCACGTGACAAGAGCGTTGTGGACAGGGCGTTGGGACCTTTATAACTGCCCAGCAGTTCCATCTCCATAAAATTCGATATTATCTTCTTCAAAGTAATAAACTGGAACTTCTCCTGAGCTCTGAAAGGTATTCAGATTTGGCATACATATGAAAAAAGAGAAGAAAAAATCATTCGGAGCTCCAAAATTGACGGAACTTGTGACTGCTGACATGTATTGAACCTTCAATAAAAATGTATAGAACTGGTAAAACGAATTTGTTTTTTCTTCAAAATCGACTCGTGAAAAAATAGAGAGCCATATCGAAGGAGCGGGGTATTCTTTCGCTATTGGCCGCTAAATTAATAAGTGGGGAGCGAAGAGAAGCTTCAAGACTGAGTTACAAAAGCGGAGCGCAATAAAAAATTCCGAGAAAATAGGTTTCACAATTTAAGGTTGCTCACTTATTCAATTCATAACCGAGGGCTTTCCCCCTGGGCGAAGGAGGAGCACTTTGGAAATGAACCGAGCACAAAGTTGCCCCTAATTGGACGACACAAGAACGGAGGCGCCAGAATCACAATCGGTTGTTTTCGCGACGATATGATCGGCGATAGTCGTAACGGCGGCGGGAAATGAGAGCCATTTTCAACGGAGGTTTACGATCTCGTGACAGCAGGATTGAAATTCGCGCAAAAACTATTTCAATATCTCCCTCTATTTATCTATACTCGCAGTCACGGTTGTATGCGTTTGCCAAGTGTAACCGCCCAGAAATAAACTTTACGCTATTTACAAAATGCATGCTCGTTCAGTCGTCTCTAAATCGTAGGTGGTATTTCAAAAACACAATCTCCATTCCATTGCCACAAAATTTCTTATTTTATTTATTTTGGAGACCAGGGTGTCTACTAAAACAGGCTGGCCAAAAATCAGTACTTTTACGGTACTTTTTCAGTACATTCCCGAGAAAGTCAGTGCCTCCTTAATGGAACAACTCAGTACTTTTCCAGTACCTTCATTTGACAAAATTCGAAAAATTTTAAAAATTTGAATTTCTCTCTCAAATTGCGACAAAAATGGAAAAATTCCGGACCTTCTAACGGAATTTCCGCACTTTTTCAGTACTTCTGGGCCGCCTATAAAAAATCAGTACTATTTCCGAACTTTCCGGAAATTCCGGACTAGTAGACACCCTGGTAGACTGAAAATTTTGAGGGGTTAGTGCAGAAAGGCACCTCATCAAGCGGAATCTTTGAGACTCCCTCAGCTCCTATGAAGGGGTTGGGGGATTTTTCTAACTTCAAAGGGGGATTAAAGGAGACTTGCCGGGGAAATTTTGAAAAATTGAGTCGTCCAAGGAGCAATATTGAACTCTTCTCATCGAAATTAATATTCAATTACAATTTTAAAGTTGAAAGGGATGTCACACACTTCCTTAGCAAAATCCATCACATTTTTTAGAAGAAGTAAAGCAGACCTGGGGAAGGGGGCGTCTCTCCTACTTCCGCCCATTTCCTCGTATAAATCTTAGTTGCCCTAAATTATATTTTACTCCTTCAGAGTAGTCTACCTTGAAATTCTCTTTCGAAAATGTTTATGCGTTTGGTCACCTTTTGATGATTTAAAAAAAGATTTCCCCTGAAAAGTGAGGCATATAGTATGTTTGTAAAAGGTGAGAATACGTGAGTTTCAGGGCTGTGTATGAATGTTTATTTTCGAAAAAGGAATGAATAAAAATAAACCTGATTAGAGTTTTCAGATAATGCTGACATTTTTGGCGATCTGGCGGACCCTCATTCTCGTGAACTACAAGCATGCTGCTCAAAACAGATAATTTATTCAAGCTCGGACGGAGTAGAACCTCCCAAGAGTATTGTGAGTAAACTTGAAAATAATCGATGAGCGTATATGAGGAGCCTAAACGGAAAATACGTTTTCCCCATTCTTAGATAATACCGGCATTTTTTAGTACTCTATGATGAACCTATGGTTCGAGTGGGCATTAAATTGCAACTACTTCTACACCTATTGCATCAATGGAGAATTTGCATGCACATTTTTTATTGCTTTATCTGAAAATTGCAAAATTTTAGTCGACTACAATCAAACCAACTACTGATTTGAAGTTTAAAGTTTATTCGGGAAATGATTAGTATTGTGATTCCAAGTTTTGAAAGTGGCTGTTTGTGCCAGAGAGGAATTAGGCCAAAGTTGGGGAGACCCAAGACCAACACCATGAACCATAAACAAAATCGTTCCATCAAATATTGAAAAGATGACCATGAAAAATTGTTGCGCGAGCAAATGAAATCAGATAGACAAAGGTCTGTTGAATGTCATGGACAATGACTTGCAGCCAAGACTAAAATTTCCAACTGCAGAGCTCAGCGTCAATTTTCTGCAGTAGGTAATTTGCTACCATTACCATCCATCACCGGAATACGGGCGGGGTGGCTCCTTGATGGATTTCCGGCTTCTCTTGGTAAGCACCGAGAAAGTGGCCGATTTAAACTATTTTATATTATAAATTATTGAACGCATCGTTGATAGACCAATGATTCCCAAGACATCACGCTGAGCGAATCTCCTCACGAATCGAGTCTGACTCCATAGGCGACATTCTCAACGGAGGTGCGAATCGCGCTTCGTTCTTCAATTCAGTGAAATTTCAATTAAAGCAACGTCACCCCGTCCTCCCTTAAAATTACACGCGGGGCGCTGAGAGGGGGAGGGGCGTCTCGCCACGTCTCACTCATGCACCCGACTGGAAAATCTAATGTGAGCTTAATCAACCCTGCGATTCTGTGCCTTGTCTCTCGGCCATTGACGCCGAAGTTCCTGAAAAATAATAATTTTTTCTTCTTGAGGTAGTGCAAGTGGATTACACTGAGCAATCTACCCTCAGCTTTCTGTATTAAGAAAGTTACAACACACTCCGGTTGAAAATCGGCAGTCACTTTTGCAGCCTGGCATTCTTCTGACATGCACTGTGAAAGACCACTGAATAAATGAAAGAGGATGAAGTGGTTTTATGCAGCTCTCCGCCCTTCTTACATGCGTGCGCAAGACTACTCGCTGGATTCAGGGAATGCGGCATCAGCACAGACTTCACAAAAGCACGCACCGGAGATAAAAGGACCACCTTATCTCCTCAACCTCCTCCTTCTAGACCTGGGTGTATCGACTTGGGGGATGAAAATACCCGTAATAATTTTGCTGCGTAAATATTTGCTGGAGAATATCTACAATGCATTTGCAAACAACAATACATCGCTTATGAGTGGAGTCATAACAATTTTCTTTTAGCTATTGAAATATTGTATGATATTTAAATTCGTTCCTCTTTTACTGCATTAAAACATTTTCTTAATTCGATTATCATATCGGTACTTCTATAAAAATAACGACCGATCTCTTGTACCAATGGGGCACTAGACAAGGCACAAATTTAAACACTGAGCTAGAATTTTTTGTCTTCATTTCACGTAGACTACGATTAATACGAGTAAAAGTTCTAAAACTAAATTCTAAAAAGGAAATAAGTATATATTTTTAGTTGACTTCACTTAAACGGCAAAAATGCAAATGACTTCATTTGTATGCTACATATTCTATTTGATCGGTGTTAAATTTGCGGTTTCCTATCTCGCGTTGGAGTGTATTTTCAAACTTCTATTTGTGTTGTACAAGTAACATTTTAAGGAGGAGCAATATGACACGGCGCTTTAATTCTTGCCTCTGCTTTGCCATAGTGAGAAAAGCACTTCTTTAAAAGGAAACGATTCACAGCTACTTGCGATTTCATGTTTTCATCATCTTAAACATTCAAAATTTAATTTCTTCTTTCCTTTTTCATTTGATTATACTGCTACTGATCTCTATTTTCTGAGGTATTAATGACCTTTGCCTTGTTAAAGGACCTGTAAATAAACTTATTAACAAACCGACCCCACTTAGAATTGGCACAACGTAAAAAACTTGCATCACAATGTATTGTGAGAAAGCAGAAGAAGCAGGAGAAAGCAGAACGCCTTCAACTGATCGGTTATACTTTTACGCATACACAAGAGGTGGAATAGTTATCTCACGGCCGGCGTTGAGGCACACGGCTATGATCACGCACTACCGCATGCGGCCTCTCCACTTAAGAAGGTTACCTTATTCGTGTTTTTTCTTTCTCCCACCAAGTATGGATAATTGAAAATACTATTTCGAAATGCAATACATTTTGCTCATATTTCAAGTAAGTAAAGCAGTCAGAGAAGAATCACTAAATTTCATATTTAAAAGAGACAATTTTGTCAGCACCGCAAAACATTTCTCGAGAAAGGAGAATGACACGGAAATTCACTATATCCAATACAAGAGCCTTGCAAAGCTACCAACATTTATTGTAAAGCGTATAAAACGTCATTGCACTCCAAGATTCTTAGAATCCTCACAAGAAAATACTATTGAACTCCTTCTTGTAACATATCGTTCCTTTTGGTCGGTGTCCTTTGCTTTTTCTCGTATGATTCAAATAAAATATTATGCTTAATCGACTGTGACGTACTAAGAGATCGGGTATGAAAAAAGAAAATGCAAAAGCCTAGGTTCAATGAAGAACTGTGAAAAATTCTCTATTTAAGATATATACCGTGGGAGTTAGATATACAAAATGCGGCTATTACTTATTAATTGTAATTCCATTCATTCACGCGACTCATAAAGGTATTCTCTCTTATTTCGTTTTACCGAGTTTTTTAGTAACTCCAAGATTAAACATTGAATATATCCTCAAACTATGTTTCGTAAATAGTAAAGAAATTTGATGGTGGCTCTTCCTGAAGTGATATCATTACTTTTAACTTACGCCGAACGAAAGGATCAGAATTTGTGTTGGTGGAGGTAGCGGGAGGGTGGGGGGACGAACCAAGTCAATTTGTTTGGCTCGAAAAATGTTCAGCAACACTTCCTTTGGCAATAGCATTGCGAAAAACTTTTAACGAGAGTACGGAGCATAGTATAAATGGTTTAAAAATAAGGGTCGTTTGCGTGACGTTCCCGTTAGCCTTTTTTGCTACCCTGAGGTGTATTTTACGATAAATAATCTTGTTCCGGTAACCTTTTTTGCTTTTATTGCAGGATTGGAGTTCTGTAACGACAACGAAATGATTAATCAGTAACAAAAGTTGTAAACCTCAATTTTTCAGAGAGACTAAGAGGGGAAAGATATGGGGGAATATTGAATCGAAAGGTTTTTAGACTGTTCAAAATTGACCTCAGAGACAAATAGGCCTCTAGACAGGGTATAAATTAACGCACAACGCTCCGAGTTTCCTCTTCAAACTTTCACCCAGGAAACGAATCGCATAACGGAAAATCTGAAAATCAACTCCTGCACAAGAAGTGTTTTCTATTAAAATTCGTTAGATGGCATCAGTACAAATGACGTTGTAGATACATTTGTACAATCGAACTTCCATTTGATCTATGTTTAAAAAACTTGTTAACATCTCGTTCAGGAGTGGATTTCAAAACTTCCTGTTGTGTAAATTGTTGTCTATTCAAGATTTTGAGGAGAAAATATGTGGCGTTTTCTTTTACTTCAGACATTGTCTAGTGGCCTGCATTCATTTGCATGGTATCCTATATATTTTCATTTTTTGTCACGATTCGATCAGTCATTCTACTGGGCCGCTTTTAATGCGTTAGTGCAATTATTAAGAAGTGATAGTGCCTAGATGAGCCCGCTATATTTAGATTTTAGGACGATGATCCAGATTTTTGTACATTGCGAAATAAAGTTGTGAATTATCCCGTTTAAACAGTGTAAATGTTCATTTTTGTCACAGTTCAATTTAAAATCTACAGAGACGATTTTCATGATGTTTACAGCTTTCGATAGAAGATAGTCCCAAGGTTAGCCCCCTCATCATTTTACAATCGAAATAAATAAAAAAAATAAATATTTGCAGATTGCAAAAAATAAACTTTCTTAAATTGTACTATGGCTACAGGATTTGTCGATTTGTGGCCCCGAAAAATTGTTAGGTACAATACAATTACATATTTATCTCAATTATTGGAAAAAAAAAAAAAAAAAAAAAAAAAAAAAAAAAAACACACACACACAAAGCGGAAAAAAAATTGGAAGTGCCTCTCGGAGAAAGGAGGCTTAAAAAAATTCTTGGATAGTCTTTCCTCATCAAATTTTACCCCTAGGGACTTCAATTAAAATAGAAATTCTCAAGGCGACGAGTTACGTAATTCCCGTATCATGACCTTTCACTAACCGCAAAATTTTCCATCAGAAATTTTCCGCGAGGCAACACAGAGCATGATATTGAAGCTGCAGCGACAACGGACGCGGACGACCGGTCGGTGAGGCATCAGGGGTGTTCGGCAGTCATCGATAGCGCATCAATCATCGTCGCGATTTATTTCGGTCGCTCCTGCCCCCTCTCCGCCCCCTCTCCTCCGCGCTACCCTCTCGCGTCTCAGAATACGTCCTCCTACGAGTAATTCGATCGAATTTTAGATTTTAGGACTTAATGGCATTTTTGGAGCCGCTCCAACTCCGACTCGTCTAATTGTTCAATGACTGATTGCCGATGCCGGACTTCATCGCTTTGAATTACCGACATTGTTGCCACTATGAGATATGATGGACACTCCGCAGCCCGTAACAAGATAAACAAAAAAAAAAACAAGAAAAAAACAGAGAAAAAAAGGGAGGTGTTTGCATCTTGAGGTTTGTTTACCCTGTGACGTAGGTTATACCGACCTACGGGCCCCTGTTCCAGAGAAAGCCGGAATTTAAAGTATGAAAAATGGATCATAATGTCCCATTTTTTTTGCTTAAATCAACTCATGATATAATTTCAAGCAATTTTTATAGAATTACTTTTTTCCATAAATTACAGTCTTTCTAAGAAAATCGATGGTAAAAGTCGTTGTGCCGACCTGTGTCATCAAAAAAATTCCAAGATGCCCGAAATGCAAACACCTCCTTTTTTTCGCTTTGATAAAAAAAAAAAAACAATTTAAAAAGCGGATAACGAGGCTAAAATTTCACGAATAAAACCAAAACGTTTCGGCTGAAAACTCAGCCATCCTCAGTTGGATACATACAAAGAAAACTTGTAAAAAAATTAAAATAGTACCTGGCTGTACCTTTCAAAGCGAGAATGTTGTTATGACCACTATATTGCCACTCGGCAAATATTGCTCGTTGTATTGTTGTCACTCTGACCAGAGAGTTGTTACATCCGCGACGCTCATTACGTACATTCATTAAGACGATTTGGCAACTTTTATGGTGGTTCGCAAACATATTGATGCGGTTAATGAAACAATAAATATAGCATCGTTGTATGCCCATTAAAATGAAACAATTTACTAAGGAACCATCCACAGATTACAAACGGCATTTTTTCGATTTTAGAACCTCTTCCCTCCTTGTGAGGCACGTATTAGGCAAACCTCGGGTCGTGAATTACATAAGGGTAGAACAATTCTTTCCTTTTCTTATTTTGAGGAAAAAATGTGAAAAATATGAAAAGAAATCGGCATTTTTGCGGGTTTTAACTTATGTAAAATGTATTTCTCCTGAACGGGATAAACAGAGACTGTTGCCAGTCAATTCTTGTCTCGGGCTTCTCTATGAAAATTTGTATCTATTTCAAGAACGGTGAGTTTAAAACGACCCAACACATCCAAGGAGTTGACTTATTGGGAATCCAGAGATTTTTGACGTAAATTATGTTATATTTTGATTTCTTTACGCGCGGATTCGATTATTTGCACGTTGACTTTCAACTGGACTGCATTCTGCAATTTAGAACTATAAATTTTGGCTCATCTGAGAAAACACTTAGTAGCATAGGGAAACAGTTGTCCAATTTTATCGAAAATTCTCTCCACCGTCGCCGGTGCCGTAATCATTCTCATTTACACCGTCGTAGTTGCCGCGGCTCGCGCGTCCCCCGCTTCTCCTGGAAACCAATGGCACGTATGTTGTTTTTAAACCGGGCCAGAATCTATAGTTCCAAATTGCAAAATGCAGTTCAACTGTGTGCTGCAGATTGAGGAAAGTTCTGGACTTTTCTGTTAATCAATTAAGATATCCGCCATAAAATTCCCTGAGAATGAGTTGAGATGACAACGTCGCCGAGGAGCGCAAAGGGTGTCGAAGGGAAAGGGTTGAAATTCGAGACGCGGAACAGACAAGAGCCGAGATGGGGGAGCGACTTAATGGAACCGCAGCATCGCGAGGACAAACAGAAAAATATTTCGCTCGTGATTTTTCAGCCCGGCTTCTCCAAGTTCCGCTCAAGTTTTGCAGGTTCAACCCACACGGATCGACTTTTTTCAACGTTGACACGGATTAGGAGTTGGAGGTCAAGAATTACTGATCGCGGTACGAATGAAGGTTCGAAATTCTCCCACACCTCAATACACCCCGGAGACTTCAAGCAACACCGAAAAAAAGAGATGCTGATTTAACATTCTGGATGTAAAAAAGTGTGCGAAAACTCACAAAACTAACCGCTACGACAGTTACTTTAGCAGTATCAAGATGTCAAACTAACTACTGGGGCGGTTAATTCAGCGTTTTGTGAGTTGTCGCACACTTTTTTACATCCAGAATGTTAAATCAGCATCCTCTGTCTTTCGGTGAAGGGAAAACACGGCGATTCGTGAAAAAAAATAATAATGGTAAAAAACCCAAGCAGAAAAGCTCTAAAACGGTCGTAGAGAATCGCTCTGCTGTTTTCTATGTTCTTCGCGTTCTTAAATACCCCGAGGAAGATGAGCACCGTTGAGATAAAAGAACTCGCTCACCAAAATTTCAACTATCAATTTTGAGAAAACTACACTAGGGGCTCGAATATTTAAATCAAAATATTTCATGATTGATAAAACGGCATAAAAAGCCCAACAAGTTATTAATATTCTTCCTGAAATAAACATACGAGGATGTTTTTTTAATATGTTTACTTCCACATAAGTTATAAATACCAATATACCATTAATTGACCAATATACTCTACTCATCAATCAAATTAAAAAAGTAGAAGAGTGAATGATAGATGGAGAAGAAGAAACAGACGTAAAAAAATGGATACAACTTTCTTCGAAATATTTAACATTTCACTTCTTAAAATTGACGAAAAAACGAGGATTCAGTAGGAAACTGTTTTGGGGGAGATATTAAGCCTATATTCTCTCTTCCACTTGAAACCTGTTTAGTTTTTCTTAGGTGTATGCATCCACGCTACGCCCACCACTTTTATCGTGCGATAGGGGGAGCAGCCACGCATTGGAACAAACAAATTGGAAAAAGGGAGAGGTCAAAATGGGGAGGAAGGAGGAGGAGGAAAAGTAAGTCTTTAATGGAGTTAACGTGACAGGGACCGACGACCAGCGTCAAAAAGGACGAAGTATATCCGGAAATGTCTCTAATCTGAAGTCTCAGCGTTGATTGGAGGCAATGGAAGAGAACGGACTAAGCCCCTTGCAACTACCATTTTCAGAACCTCTTTGCCACATCTTGGGCCATGCACTGAATTTTAAATGGGACGGATAAAAGTCCGCAAAATTTCAGTCTGGCCAATATTTCAAAGTGACTAACTGTTCAATAAGTTGACGAACACTCACGATATCTCATTTTAAGAAGTTTCAGCAAGTTAGAGTAAGGGAAAAGACCCGTATTGATGACGGCGCGGTGATACAACTATTCGTGTTTGATGACGGCCCAAGTTGCGTCTGCAAAATTGAAGGCGCGATGGCGTGAGGCATGAACTCACAACGCTCCGCTCTATAGTACCACTTAGGTTTCGCTCCGATTCGGGAGAAAAGTTAAAAAACGCGGTCCAATTACGGCCCTTCTATATTCGGCTGTGTTGCTATCGTAGCCTTAGAAGCACCACTACAAATAAGATAGCAAAGGTAAACAAACACAGGATGAAAATAGAGTAGGGACGCGTGTTGATGACGGCGCAGAGATACAACTATTCGTGCTTGATAGATGTCCGTGTTGCGTCTGCAAAATTGAAGGCGCGACGGCGCGAGGTGTGAACTCGCAACGCTCCGCTCTATGCTGCTGAAGCGGTGTCGCATGTCGTTCAGATTCAGAAGGATAGTTAAAACACGATGCCTTAATACGTCTCTCTTATCTAAGACACTCGATTGTCCCTTTTTTCTAATTTTATGTCTGCTCCTTTTTTAATGTCGTGTTTAAGCGAATTTTATTTAAAGTTCGAACATATTTGGGGAGTTCTGTCCCGATTTGTCTCATCAATCACTAATACCAGTGGACACCGTTTTTACCAGATTCGACTTATTAGATTAATTGGTTTTCGATAGGTCGAACCTTTTTTAGAACCACCTCGCGAGGTAGTACCAAAATCACGCGCCAACGTTGCGATTCGTTAGTCACCGAATCGCAAGTTCCGAACTCAAATAACGTGGTGGCCCGGGGGTTCGGATACAAAAGTGGTACCGAACCTCTAAATAAAATTCGCTTCTAGTACACTCAAATCTAAACCTATCTAAATCTATCTAAATCTATCTAAACCTATCTAAACCTCGTCTGTGCCGGCCCTATAATTCCCGTAGGAGAGATAGTCAGTTAAATTTCATCATCTTGGGATTTAAAGCCATAGGTGTCAAAAAATGACTGAAATTTAATTTTTTTCCTTCTTTTCCAGCAGCTTGATTTCCGATACCCCCCCCCCCCCCCCCCCCCCCCCCCCCCCNTTTGAAACGTAGACCACTATTCAAAGCTCATATGTGTCGGCCCCATACAACCCGAGACGCATCTGTTTGTAACTAGCCTGCGAACCGATTATTGAAATCGATAGACAAAGCTATAGACAAAGAAGACAAAATTGATTTGGAGAGATCCTATTAGAGGAAGCGGGTAGTCACAATGAAAATAGGGGGTACGTAATAGACTAACTAACAGCAGCCCACGAGAATCCCTATAGCTAGTCCATCATTTTCTCCTCTAGTCCATGGGAACCACCCTTTTCAACCGATAGGATCGCTCCATAGCCCTTGGTCTTCTTTGTCTATAGCTTTGTCTTTCAATTTCAATTATCGGCCCACGGGGTCAATTTGACCCGGCTCAAACTTGTGATGCAGCATGAGTTTACGGCCGGAAGTAGATGATATCGCACGACTCTAACCACTGGCGACTAAGCTGATTGGTTCCAGTGACGCACAGTGGATCGAGTAAATTCGAGAGGTCGGACAAGAAATTTTTGACTAAAACTGCAAATTTTGATGTTTAATTCATTTCATTTTAAATTTTAAGGGGTGCCTCTAGAAGGAAATTTCACGAGGAAACCAATGGAACCACTTTTAGAACTTCAAAGATTTGTATGAGCGGAGTTATTAGCTTTTAAAGTTTCCAAGTTCCGTCCAACCTCTCCCTTCGACTTGATCCACTGTGTGGCGTCACTTGGGGAGGCACGGAGCGGGGAAATTGCTCCACGCGTTTCGAAAGGCGTAGATCGATAAAAAAGAGAAATATTGATCAAATTGGTGAAAACTTGATTATTGAACTATCTTTTTGTGCATTTTAATGACATACCTATTTTTATACTTTCTTAATTAACTCACGTTAGTAAAATTAATGATTCTTGAATTAACTTTAAAAAAATTAGCGTCATACGCCCTCATCAAGCTATTCATTTCTTTACCTATGTATCATGTTAGGTGTCATGTCAGGTCACTTGCCCCCCTTGTTTTGGTGGAATATCGTTAGTGAGTACATCCTCTCATAATTGTTATGGAAGTTTTCAAATTTCGAAATAGAGGGATTGGAATAGGAGAGAAACTTTGACAATTGTGATAACGTGGTATAAAATTTGTTTTTAAGCTGTTTTTAAAATGATAAATGTATTTCGTACAAAGGGGAACACATCAAGACAAACTGGCTGGAGTCAGCGGGAAAAATTACCCTTCATTCCCGCCAACTCTACCGAGCGCAGCGCATCATAAATTTAAGAGGCTGTTTCCAGATTTAATTAATTTTTCTCAGGTAGAAAACGATTCTCGGCTGGGTAAATCCGCCATGACTGAAACCTGCTAACTATGGAAATGATTTTCCGTTCTGTGAGACTCTGTTAAGACCAGACGCCACAATGTATGAGATTTCTCCACGTCTGTGATGCCTGAGGGCTGAGAATGTCCGAAAGTTACCAAAAGTTACTAGGTTTCGGATTAGGATTTGGAAATGTATTCTATGTAGAATTTTAACACTCATTCCTGAAATGGCCCTCGTTTTTTTCAAGCAGGTTGGGCAGTTAAACACACGTGTAACAACATTTCGAATCCCATGATGCGTTCGACCGAACAGCCGTTTTTGCACCACTAGGAATCTCCAAAAGCACGTAACACACATCTTCCACGCTTTGTGTATTTTAAACTCACAAGTGAAAGATCTCGAACCGCACAAATGCGATCGACCGAACAGCCGTTTTTGCACCACTACGAATCTCCAAAAACACGTAACATACATCTTCCACGCTTTGTGTGTTTTAAACTCACAAGTGAAAGATCTCGAACCGCACAAATGCAATCGACCGAACAGTCGTTTTTGCACCACTAGGAATGTCCAAAAGCACGTAAACACACAACTTCCGCGCTTTGTGTGTTTTAAACTCACAAGTGAAATATCTCGAACCGCACAAATGCGATCGACCGAATAGCCGTGTGTCAGCCCTAGGAATCTTCAAAAGCACGTTTCAAAAGCATACATCCTCCGCGTTTCGTAAGTTTTAAACTTACAAGTTTAAGAATTCGACCGAAAGGCCGTTTTTGCACCCCTAGGAAACTTCAAAAGCACCTAAACACACATCTTCCCCGTTTTGTGAGTTTTAATTTCACATGTGAAAGATCTCGAATCCCATGATGCGTTTGACCGAACAGCCGTTTTTGCACCCTCAGTAATCTCCAAAAGCACGTAAACGCACATCTTCCGCGTTTCGTGAGTTTTAAATTTACAAGTGGAAAGTTTCGACCGAATGACTGTGTTTGAACCCCTAGGAATCTCCAAAAGCACGTAAACGCACATAGCCGCGTTTCGTGAGTTTTAAACTCACAAGTGAAAGATCTTCAACTTACGTACGCGAGGATTTATGCTTTCCTTGTGTTTTTTTTTATTTTTTTGTTTTTTTTTTGTTTTTTGTTTTTTTAATCCTTTCTTTTTTCATGTTACTTTTACAGTGTTTCTGTTCCTCCTACTTTTGAGTGCCTCAGAATTTTTCAAGTCATCCAAAAGTTATTAGATATAAAAGCTGGAGGAATTGGACGAATTTAATCGGTTTTCGCTGCTCCATTATCCGCAAGCGACAGTACATTCTGAGGCACGCGCAACTGACCCATTAATTAAAGTTAACGTGCCGGGTCAAAGAAGACTAGCAAAGAAGGAGAATTTCAACTCTCACGAACTTTTCAGGAGAGGCCTCGGCTGATGGCTTGCACTCAGAAAAACTATGTCGTTCTAGTAGTCTGACCGGGGAATACACAGACAGTGTCGAGATGTGAAACAGGATGAAGGTGTAAGCGTGGAGTCTCACGTGTTGTGAGTGTGACACAAAAAGCTTTGTAAATATCGCCGACCGCGAGTGGAAAGTGCTGGGGAAAAGCTCATTTGGACCTGACCTAGGATACAAAGTTAATTCCAAACCTGGATCACTTGCACTTGTTCCGGCCGCCGAATGAGCTGGGAATAGTCGTGTGCAGCAACTCACTGCAGTCGCCAGAGGTGTTTTCACGGTAAGACAGCGTTGCGAAATTCATGGTTGAACTTTCACGAATGAAATTAAGGTGATTCGATGGACGCCATATTTTGTGTCAGAACAGCATGCGATATATCGCATCAATTGGTTCCATTTTTTCAGCTTTTCGTCATTTTTCTCCAATTTTGAGATCGCAATTCTGTTGTCAGGAGACTAAAGCACTCACTTACCAATTTTAACAAGGAAATTCAACGTGATAAAGGCGTGGTTTTTTTAGAGAGAAAATATCGCATTCGATACTGATATCGAAACTGCACTCGAATGCGATATTTTCTCTCTAAAAAAACCACGCCTTCATTACGTTGAATTTCTTTGTTAAAATTGGTAAGTGAGTGCTTTAGTCTCGTGACAACAGAATTGCGATCTCAAAATTGGAGAAAAATGACGAAAAGCTGAAAAAATGGAACCAATTGATGCGATATATCGCATGCTGTTCTGACACAAAATATGGCGTCCATCGAATCACCTTGAAGAGAAAGTAACACACATAACAGGATAAAAACCGCACATAATCGGCCTTCCCGATGTGAAATTAACGAGAAAAATTATTCCAAGTAATGCAACGTTATTTTACCGTTAATTCTATCAGACGAGGCGGTATTAAAGGTTATGATATTAAAATTATTTCATTCATCTTATATTATACATATCGTAAACGGATAAGAAAAGACGCTCCAGGGTTTACTTCTGAAATATTTTCTTTTACTGGGAGAAAAGGACATAATGACTGGTAGATCGGATTGATTGAGACGTTTATAATTTCTGAACGTCATTCTTGTGTTAGAGGGCTCTGTTAATGAGGTCAACGCTGAGCATTTCACAAAAGTCGTACAGGAAGTACGTTTAAAGATTGTATAATCTGTAAAGCTAAAAAAGCCTATCTTTTTAAATTCTGCCAAAAATTTACATTTTTCGCTATTTCTATGAAAAAGTACTCTTTTTTTAGAAGAAAAAATCGATTATATGTACATATCTGTAATTTTTTGGAATTTAGCTGATGTAGTTTCTTTAAGCATCTAAGTAGGCTTCCGTAAATAGTACCCTATCTTAAGCAATTCTTGTTTTCTTGGGCTTTAATTTAAATTATATTCATGGGAGAAGAGGTGCTCTCAATTCTAAAGAAAAATCATATAAAAAATATTTACGGGAATTGCAAAATTCAATTGATATAAAAGATTTATCACAAATATTGTGGTTCACGGACATACGTTACTTGCTGTCACATGCTTTCATGGGCGGAACTACTGCCTTTCACCCTCGGAGCATATCAATTACTTTGGTCCTAGACCTCTTTGAAGTAGACCTTAAAAATTCCTACGGATATTTTGGAATGAATGAAGTTTCACAGAAAATTTAAAGAAAAACTGTCGATTAGTTTTCTACTTAAGAAAGCGAAACCTGTATGGAGATTTGCAACCTCACGATCGAAGATAGGCATCTTTCGTCCAATCAATACGCCATGGATCTATACGTATTTTTGAACAAAACTCGTCAGGGATGTAATTCATAAAATATAAGGTTCAAGACTAAATTTTGGCAACAAAATCGACTCGCTTTCTTTCAAGGAGAAACAGTACGCGCAGTTCCTCCATGATGCTAGGAAAATAAGGGTTGGAGAAAAAACTCGCGCTGTAGCCTTTAATTAGAAAAAATGATAGGAAAATTCAGGATACTACAGAAACATGGCAATCGCGGCTCTTGAGCAGAGCAATTTGGTCTAATTACCCAGGAACGTGTTAGTGATACCGTTTGAAAAAAAAGGAAAACCGGAAAAAAAGGCTTGTGGAGTGCGGAGCAGGAGCAGAGGCCGTCTTGGCCGCCCTTTTAATCCGAGACCGTAATACACTTCAATTAACGTAAAACCCTTTCAGCTGATCCAGTCTATTCATTTAGAAATTAATTCATGTGCTCCGGGGGAGAGTTTGCGCCATTGCCAATGTCTTTCAAAGAGTGAGCGGGACCGCAAAAATTGTTTAAATCAACCTGACTGCTGGAAAATTTATGGAATATTCTGCGGGCAGAGGGAAGATTTGAGATTTTTCAAGAAAAGACATAACTTGGATTAGAATTCTATTGAAAAAATAAATATGGAAGCTGAAAGGAATTTTTCAACCTTACTGCCCGAGGTCCCGCGGTACGTGATTCTTAAGTTCTATCAAATATACTAACTGGTCTGGGTAAATAAGAAGTGAACTTTAGCTGCTCAGGCAAACAGCGGTTTGTCCAGGAAGACCTGATCTCACGCAAAAATCAGACAAATTTTGGACAAAAATTGCACGGGTACATTCTGGCAAAGAATTGAATTGTTTGAGTCAATTTCAACCTCGGAGTGAAGTTACAGGTCCTCGTCCGGGAAACGGCGAAGCAGATAATTCCGTCATATCTCCTCCAATGATTGCTCAATTTATGAACAAAGGGAATCCTCGTGTCCACTTCACTCAGTATTTTCCACTAATACACGGAAAAAGTTCACACACCTGCAAATTCCTCAATGTAATAACGTCATCCTGACAATTGCCTCTAGCATAGTTACTAGACAGTGACTAGACTACTAGACCTACTACTACAGTAACTAGACGGGGTTGAATTTTCATCTCCATTTGTTTACTGCTTGAATTCTCCGAAGACATTTTATTTAGATGATGGGAAGAACTAATAAATTGACAACGGCTAGTCCAGGTAAATATCGATATAAAACCCCCGTCTATAGCATGCAGAAAATATTGAAATTTGATCCCTCGCCACGGAATTCGGGGAATCGCTTGAGACGCGAGGCGAGTTCAATGGGGATCAAATTAACCGGTGGCGAGGCGTGAATGATCGAAAATCGATAGTTCCCCATTTAAAGTTATGTTAAAGAATCGATTATTGAGGTGTTCATAGCAAACACCCTACTAATCGATCCTTTCCCATGGGTTTAAACGGCAGATCAATCGATTTATCGAAATTAACTGTCGAAATAAAACACTGCCGACTGAGCCGGGCCACCGTCTCCGAAATTGNGGGGGGGGGGGGGGGGGGGGGGGGGGGGGGGGGGGGGGGGGGGGGCGCAGGGCGAACAAAGTGCGGCAAATGAATCTCTTTCAGGGGCAAATATTTGACGCGCCGAAAAGCACGGTGTATTTTGCAAGCCCCTGCGTGAATTCATTATCCCTGATCCCTGTCAATGTCTCCGAGCTGCGAAGCGTGCTCACCGACTCAACTCCTGCGAACAATTCGTCGTTCCCCTAACGAAAGGACGTAACTATACATCAATGTTGCCAAATTTCCCCTCGCTGATTGCATTTATACCAGGAAAATCTTGAGTACTTCTTCCCGAAAATTTCCGCGATTTTTCTTCCGATCTCCAGCAAAAATCGAAAAAATTTTGGACTAAAATTGGTGAGGTACATTTTTGTAAAAAATTGAATTTTATGAGCCAATTTCGCAACCCCAAAACGGAGTTACGTTCCTTTGTGCGGAAAACAACGATTTATCACACCCCATTTAAGGCGAACATATTTACATCACGTTGGGTTAACACTTCGGGAAAACTCGCTGTTAAAGGCTCAATATTGTATCAATGTTGAGCCAGTGTTGAAACGATTACATTTATTCATAATGGTATTTTGATCCGATGTTTAATGAGTGCTTTAACATTAATTTTAATTACAATCTGAAACTCGAAGTCGTTCAAGCCCATAAGCGCAAATCCTCCAAGTCGACAGCCCAAAAGCGCAAATGGGACTATTTGCGCTTGTGGGCTGTCAATTCGAGGGGCATCGGCCTGATCGATACATCGATATAATCGAAGGAAAGCTCGAGTTGAATGTGTGGCAACTGCGCGCCACGAAAAATCAGCTGCACCCCCCCCCCCCCNTCCCAACCAGAAATGTGGGCTGAGATTCCCAATGCCCTCTCTCCAAGAACCACGAATGGGGCAGAAATATTTCATCATCATTTCAAATCACCTCAACAAACTTAAACCGATTTAGAAAAATAATGTAAATAAGGCAGGGGGGAAAGAGTTCCCAGGTTTCGCTTTTCGCATGCACAAATCAAAAGCAGAGCCTGGAAACTTTTTGTCAACCGAACCTTATCAATCATCGATTTTTCACTGATTCGCATTCTTCTGGACTCAACTACCAAGGAAAAAAGGTAAATAACGATGCGCCATTTTCACGCTTCTGCTTTTATTCCTCCCTTTAATTACACTCCATTCGGTATATCGAAATTCTGGTCGATTATTTCATTTGCGCTTATGGGCTATGAATATTTCCGCATTTGGGCTGTCGCATTTGCGCATTTGGGCTGTCGATTTCGGAAATTTGCGCTTATGGGCTGTCACCCTCGAAGTACCATGCTTCGTTCTCTTGTCACAGTACGTAATACACATGATTAGAGAGATCAAACAGATTATATGAAATTCAAATACCTATTTTCAAAAGGTCGCACTTTAAAAATGTTAAATGTATTTATCAAGAATCCTCGATTTTCGAACGTTTATGAAAAAGCAGAGGGCTCAAGCTTCCATTCATAGTCATTCGCTTAATGTTATTTCCTGCCTACTTTAAAACCTAAGATGATTAGTTTTTTCCATTCGAAAGAGCTCATAAATCTATCGATCGGCCCTTCCTGTAACTTGCTGAAGAAAATATCAAGAAACTACTAACGAACTGACCGTGCAAAGTTGGAACTAAAGTAGCTGGAGGCGAGGCATGTATCCCCGCCAACTGAACTAGACGATTCAAATTTTTTCCAAAGCCTCGGGTTTTTTTCTTTCATTGCTGGACATATTCATTAGCACGCGCGCAGGCGTGATATTTATTTATTAATTACTTTTTTAAAAAAAAGCAAAAAGAAAAAAAAAATGATAAACGAAGAATCGAGTTCTGTCGAATAGGACGTTTTTACAACTCTTGTTGTAAAACAGACGATACAGCAAGTCGAGCGTCAGGGTTAAGTTAAAAAGATGACAATAAAAACACACTAAAATACAAAAAAATGGGTATACAAGGCTAGAGGAGACATAAAGTTAGTTAGTTAAGTTAAAGTTAGTTGAGTTAAGTTAAAGTTAGTTGAGTTAAAAAGGTGTACAGTATTTTTCTCTTTTTTTCTTATTTAATCCGCAATTTTCAACAAATCTAGGTCCTGCAGTTAGTGATATGTCTGCAAAAAAAACATGATTCAGTTGAGCTAGGGTCCCTCCTGACGCAGCGTCTAACGACCTCGCCGGTCCCAGGTGCGACACAAAGTGGACAAGCGACAAAACAAGACACAGATCATTTGTAAGACAGGCCACCGAGCAACCGAGCTATTTTGCCAACTTGTCTCAAAAATGTATCATTAGTTCAAGCAGAATTTTGTATTGAACAGCATGTTTATTGTTGTATTATGCAGAATGACTATAGTTTCAATAAAAGGATGCAGCATGGACCATAATTGGACTGAATTTTGCAATTTGGAACTATAAATTCTAGCCTGGTTTAAAAACAATGTATGTGACATTAATTTCTCTATGCACACAAGTGTTTTTTCAGATGAGCCAGAATTTATAGTTTCGAATTGCAAAATGCAGTCCAATTTACTGTCTATAAAAATCCGCCTTCTAACTATAACCGATTTGCGACACGAATAATCGCGCCAAACATAGTCGTGCGACGAGTGTTAAACGCATATTAGCGCCTGCAGGACTTCAGAAATACTTCACGCATCGCGCCAAACTGTGCAGGAGGCTTCAAACGAATATTAGCGCCTACAAGACTGCGTGAATGCTTCTCGCATTGCGCTAAACGCACTAGTCGGCTTCAAACGAATATTAGCGCCTACAAGACTGCACGAATACTTCTCGCATTGCGCTAAACGCACTGCAGTGGTTCAGTTGGCGCGAAACGCATATTAGCGCACACAAGACTGTAGGAATACTTCACGTATTGCGCGCACAGCACGGTGCGCGCTTTTATCATTGTGATTTCTCGGTGTCAGTCAAACTCGTATATTTTTAATGTTAAAATCGTACCACTAGAGGCTTCAATCGAAGAGGAGAGGAACAACGCAAACCTTTGGACGTTGATTGGCAGCCTCAGATGGAAGTTTTTTGACGTTGAACTGCCAGATTAAGGTAATTTGAAGTTTGAGCCATACTCTCTGTTCAATCATAGATCAAGAATCACATCATTAGGGGGAAATGATTCTATTTTTGAGGTTGCAATATGCCATCACATTTTATTGAGTAACGATTCCTTTTCATGTGTACGATTTCCATCGGCATATCAAGATCGTTATCTGAAAATTTTACCTCTGAACTCCGACGAAAAAAATAAGAGCTACGTAGGAATTTTAAATCCACGGCGAGAAAATCATGCAGTTCTTGCGAATTTGGCAACAGTGGAGACGCGAGCAGTATTTTTTGAAGCGATGGTCAGTTGGGTGCAACAGAGGTAATTCCGGTAACGTCACAAGGATTAACACGAAGGAGACACTGGAAAGCCTTTTGTTTCTCAGAACTCCCGTCTCCTGTACCTTCAGCTTCAACTTTCAACTGTCACTGCATCAGTCTTCCACTACAGCTGTGATCGGATCTCATGCTGGGACTCCCTTTACAATACTCGCTTCCACTCATCAAGAGAGCTAAGGCATTTCACTTAGATATATAGGGCCCTATTTCTGTTGGATAGTGAAAATACTTTTGGTAAAATATAAGGAAAAGTAAATATCATTTCTTAGATCGGATCATACAAGTTATTACTATTCTTTCCGATTTAAATCAGTACCGAGGAACAAAATCGATATCTTCTTCAAGTACTCAATTCTGTTTTATCATTATAACACCGTATGAGGACTTATATGTAACAATAGCGGATGTGAAAAATTACCTTTTCGAAACACATTCAAAAAACTGTTTTGGCATCGAGGAAATTATGAGAAAATACTTGAGATGTGATCTTCGAGATCTGTACATTATGCCAGAGCCAAACATATTAAATTTTTGTGTGAACAAAACAGTTTTTTAAGCGTGTTTCGAAAAGGTAATTTTTCACATCCGCCATTGTTACATATAAGGCCTCATATGCCTACTATGAGGCTCCGTAACTTTCTGCCCCGTTGCGATGGTCCGACTACAAATAGGTTCTAGTGAATAAAATAAGGTTTTAAAATATTCAATTCGATTTTACTTTCTGTTTAGTAAGGTTCAGGACAAGTCAGCAAATTGCTTTGATAAAATCTCTAAATTATTAAAAGGCCGAAAAGATCAACCTATAGGTAGATAAAAGAGAGGAAATTCAAGGGTGAAAATTCTTTAAAAAACAGTACTCACTCATCATTTTCCGCTGGGCTGTCCGACTGGTCTCCGTTGAGGCGCGCGTTCTCCATGATGAAGGGATGGGGGTGAATTGGGGGCGGTTGGGGGTTGTGGAGACGCCACGGGTCTGACTTGGGGCTGGAGTAGTTCCAAGGTCACCGTCCCTAGACACCGATTTGACGGACCCTCGGAAACGGCCGCATTAAGTTACTCGTTTCCCATTCTGTAAAAAACGAAGAAAAAAAAAAATAGAAGACAGACGTACATGAAAAATTACGTATTTATAGCGTTGATTTTTCTTGGATTTGCCAATTAGACTGCATTTTGCAATTTGGACCTATAAATTCCGGCCCGGTTTAAAAACAACGTATGTGCCATTAGTTTCCCTATGCACATAAGTGTTTTTTCAGATGAGCCAGAATTTATAGGTCCAAATTGCAAAATGCAGTCCAATTATGGCCACGGCAAGGCGTCGATGGAGCTGACGATGGTTCTATCTCATTCAAGGGATACAAATTAACTTTCAACTTGCAAATATTTTTGACTTGAGAGAAACACAAAAATTAAACAAGGAAAAACAAGCGGTAAAGTTCTAAGACTGTCGTATTAGAAAAGCGCTCAGGTGTTAGTAAATGTATTTAATGAAGAGAGGACGTATAAACTCCGTCGACTTGGCTGAGAAATGGAAATAAAACATCAGCTCATAGCAAACAAAGGTTACCAAGGAAACCGTAAACGCGTATTTTTGTTTCCCGAAAATGAGCTCACCGTTGAGCTCATCAGGCGCGTTTTTTTAAGGCTTCATTCGAGTTCAACGATCAATTCCGATAAGAATTACTCTACCGCTAAGAAATTTTCTTATAGACAAACGATCGAAACTACCTGCGCATTACGTTAAAAGCATAAAATACAGTTTTCACAGCTTTATTTATTTTAAAAATGGACCCCCCCCCCCAAAGCCTACACATCGATGAGCTGGTGTGCCATTTAAACGCAGTAGCACTAGTATACTAGTACTCAGAGGCAAGTCGAAATCAAAAAGCGCTGCCTATCGGCTGAGCGCTTAAAAACAGACGAAATATCAACTGAACTCAAAACATTATCTCACATCTGTAATCAGCGACGTGGTAAAAATGAATCCAATATTCCACAGGTGTCTTGTGGTGAGGCCACGTTAGAGGAAACTACTGTTTGCAATCATACTGTGGCGATGTAGTCATTAGTGAACTGTTACCAGATTTCAATATTAAAAAAATAAAAAAATAAAAAATAAGTGGTACTTGTAAGATACATTTTCTTATCGTTTTGTCATCTCTGAATCTTATTTTCATAATTTTCAACCAACAAAACACGCCTTTGTGAAGCGCGTTAACAGCATATCGCCACCTTCCAGCCAAAGTATCACAAGCGCCATGCGACATTTGAAAATTTCCGCCGCCATTTGATTTTTTCAGAGATTTTGTTCAACGAAGCTGTTCGCAAATGTCACTGAATTTTCTTTGTGCTGCCGATAAAATTCAGTAAAATTTTCAAGCAGATTCAACCAACAACTTCTCTGTATAAATAAAATGGTGGCGGAAATTTTTAAATGTAACCTGGCGCTTGTGATACTTTGGCCGGGTGGTGACGATATGCTATCGGGAGTTGTCAGTTTTAAATCAAGCCGAGAGACTCAAGTTTGATCAAGCGAGTTTATTACGTGTGTAAAAGCGAGTATGCATCAGAATGAGATTTCAAGCCTGACAGCACAGGGGAACGAGGCTACGGTCCACGCGTTTCCTTGATCGCGACATGTTGGGGGTCTGGAGGAAGAAGGAGAGGGGAATTCAGGACAAAGTTGAACACTTTCATCGCTCATTTATTATTTGTCGCAGCGCACTCCGAAACCGCGGGAATCGTCCTGAAATTCCTCGGCCGGGAGATTTCGCCTCAGCAGACCGCGATAAAAAACAGGCGAAGCGAGTGACGTTGGGCATTTGTCATAAATAAAGTATGATAACAGGGAAGATGTTTCAGAAAGGGCAAAAAGCTCAAGTGGAGGGCGACTCCGCAATTTCCGAGAAGTTGACTCTAAGTGACGAAGATTGCGCTGAGATTTCGGCTCTGTTCCGAGCTCCGATTCAACGTAAACTGAAAGTCTGTGGGTTCGTCTTTCGAGAATATTGCAAAGAAATAAGAGTCAGGCTTCAACTATTCTGCCGTGCTAGGGAAGAACGCCGTATGAACATTCGAGAGTTGCCAAATTTTATTCAGTTAAATGTTTATTTTTTAGGAAATTTATGAATATTTTTCCTTGAAATTTTCAGGGACTTTAGGTGAAATTTCGAGCAAAATTATTTGAAAAATTGGAAGGAAAATATTCATAAGTCCACCTGGAAATTCGTGTTTTATCAAGGCAAATTTGGCTACGCCTGAAGGTTCATACAGCGTTTTTCCTTAGTACGGCAGTATGAAGGTAGCGAATGTATTCACAAATTATTCTCTCGCCAAACATTTTTTATGGACAAGGGGAAAATATAAGGACCAATACCTAGGAGGAAGTTATGGTGCATCAACAAAAGGGGTCAGCCGAAAGCTTCTTCTTTTAATTGATATGTCTCCCGTTTTTCATTTTAACTTTTGTGGTATAGCTATGGTTTTATTTTACCTAATCGTTTTATTTCATTCTGTTTGGCATCGTATTGTCAGGCAGTTAATGACTGGCGACAACTTTCATGAATATATAGGATGATTTGTTTTTTAACTCTTTTCGTTCTGTAGTCAAAATGGCCGTTTTAATACTATCCAGCAGTTGACACTTTCTGATGCTGTGGCTCAATTATTATTTTATTTTTCAAATACCTATCTAGGGTTATTCTTTAAAAAATATTCAGAAATATTGTTAGTATTTACCCCCATTTTGGTTTCCATATATGTGAAGAATATTCTTCAAAAATTTCAAGGTGTGCCCATTTTCTTTGAAAAAACTGACAAAAAAAATTGTGTCTGGTTAAGCGTGCGCAGTTCTATCATTAATATATGAGCCTAAGAGGGACCTTGTTACCTTACTTCACGAGTCGAGAGAGAAGATGACACATGGCAAAATTCATTGGGAGTTTTATACAAACAAAGATAACGCTCTTTGATTAGGATCAAAATGACGCTGAGTTCTGGATGCGTAAGTAAGCGGAGGAGTATCAAAAGTGGTGGTTGAAAGTCGGTTTACCCAAAACGAAGAAAATGAGGTGGTGAGGAGCAAGGCATTGAGTTAGACTAAAAGGATGGGCAGTAGATCAAAGACAGCTCGGAGTAAAAGTAACCGCAGGTGAGTGATTAAACCAGAATGAAAGGACAGATCAAGATATCAAGGAGAATAACATCCTCGAAAGGAAGGCTGTAAGGATATTGAATAGATTTCTCTGGAATCATTGAATTCCGAAAGAGGACTAGGGGAAAACTTATATCACTACACTGTGGTCAAACGTATTTTAAGATACATATGGATGACAAGTTTGACAGATGAAGAAATAGACACTAGTTAGGTATGCTGAGAGGAACGGAGATAGATTTTCGGAAAAGGTCGGCAAGAATTTGTCCGAAATGATAAATATTATGCCTTCGATCGTAAAAGTCGAAAATGGCATATTTGACGTCATAACCAAACAACTTTTCTGGTATCGTTTAGCCAACAAGATGATGGAAGAGAGGCCGCTAAAGCAGATGCTTGATTGGGTTCCACCTGGGAGGAGGCGAAGAGGGCGCCGAGAGAAAGGATATGCAGGGTTATTCAAAAGTCACGCACCACTGGCCATAAATTTAGTTCTAATTATGAAATCGATTTGCGGTTGAAGACGTTTTTCCTCATATCGAGGGGGAAACTTGTTCAGGTATTTTCCAGTTTTTGATCCCTTCGGGGGCGGGGGGCAAGTCAAAAATTTCAAATGCCCACCCCCCTCATGACCAGTGGTGCGTGACTTTTGAATAACCCTTTAGCATGGAGCCCATTTATGCACGCGATTTTTGTCGCCGTGTCGCCGGCGACAACGAATCGCGCGATTTCAAACTACACGGGAAGCTATGGAGCCGTTTATGCGCGCGACAGCAAATTGCGACGGCAAAACTGCCGCGGCGATTTCTAGATCATGTCGCTCGTAGTTAGAAACCGCCCGGCGATTTTCTGCCGCCCGCGGTTTGTAACTACACGGAGTCATATGAGCGCATTTATGCGCGCGACAAGTTTCGGCGATCGCCGCTTGAAATTGAACTTCTCGAGCACGTGGACACGTGGCACGTTGGACCTTTTGCGCTCCAGAAAAACGGTGTCGCGGCGGCAGAAAAAAGGTGCCGCGGCGACAAAAATATGGATCGCGCGATTCAAAAAAACGTCGCGGCGACAACTGCCGCCGGCGACACGGCGACACGAATCGCGTGCATAAATGGGCTCATAGAGTACATATGTAGAGTCGTAATGTAAGTGAGAGAGCTGGCGCCACTTTAAGGCATTTTCCAGTTCCTGACTTCCGAGACTCCTGTGTGACGCCGGGTCACTTTTTCGATACATAATCGATTGTTTTCGATAACGGGTACCCGGCCATCCGATGTAAACAAAGAAGATAGGAATTACCATGTATTCCACACCGCCATTTTGGATCGAACATGTATTGAAAAAGTGACCGAAGCTCGGCGCACACCGGGCTCGGAACTCGTCGAGCAGAGCATGTCGCCAGCCCTCCCATCTACATTTACTCTATGGGATATAGCGACGGAGGTCTCAAATGAAATGAGAGAGTGCCAACACCTTAAAGGCCTGAGGAAGGACAGGGCATTGCGGTCAGAGACAAGAGATTCTCCATTAGTATCTTGGCCGTGGTGGAAGCTTTTACTTTCGGGACTTCAGCATTCTACTGTTGACTTACCTACATGGTTGATGTTCAACAACGTGTTGGCAGTTTCGTTCTGCAAACAAGCCGAAAATGGCCGAAGTTTGGGAAACTTGTTTGGCTCATGAAGTCAGCCGAAATTAGGATGATGACTGTTGCTCCCTCATAATTGTCCATAAGGAATTGTTGAATCCCCGAAAGTAAAAGCTTCCACCCGTCGCCAAGAGGCCAGTGGAGGGTCTCTTGTCTCTGATAGTGATTGTTAGGTATCGCAGAGCGCCAGAGAGCGCTGTGAAAGCAAGTCTTATTATGTATGTGTGAAGAAGCTTGTAAACCCTACAGTTCTGTCAATGTGAGAGAGATTCACAACAGTATAAAATGTTCTACCCGTAATCGTTTTTACCTCGTCAAAACCCACGAACTCCCCGAGCAATTCAAAATGACGTCATAGCGAAATGAGAGCAAGGGACATTCTAAAATGACGTCGCAACCACGGTTGGTATGCAAACACCGCTCGTCGCGAATCCTGGACCTGATCCCGCGAGCGCACGTCTTAGAGAGAGGATCAAGCCGTGACATCACGGAATGAATCCGTGACGTAACGGATGACGTCGCACCGGCAGAAGTAACAACACCGTTGCCGACGTTGGCGGAAAGTTCGCCTACTCTGCGCGGGTCCATTCGGAGTAATGACAGCGATCCGCGAGGATTGGCAAGACCCAGACACTGAGCATAACGAGAGAGGGATCTCGTGCCTTGATTCGACGTCAAATTGGAGGTGACACTAACGCAGAGTGATGTCGCAGCCTGGCTGACGCATTACCGAGTTTTGACTGATGAGAATACGATTCTGAGGACATGCCTGCCAGATTAGTGCCAAAACACGCTTCTTTTTCCGCGCTGCAGATGACAATGAACTGGTTAACATATAATCTAGAGAACCTTTATAGGGAGAGCATAGAGAGAAAAAGGAGGTGTTTGCATCTTGACGACTGTGTACCCTGTGACGTAGGTCGGTACAACCCGGTCAGCAAAATCCGGAATTCGAAGTATGAAAAATAGACCATAACGTCCGATTTGTTTGCTTAAATCAACTCATGATATAATTTCAAACACTTTATGCAGAATGCATTTTTTCCATAAAATACACCATTTCCAAGAAAGTTGATGATAAAAGTCGCTGTACCGATCTACGTCATCAAAAAAATTCCAAGATGTCCGAAATGCAAACACCTCCTTTTTTTCTATGTGGAGAGAGTATGGACAACTCGATTTATGTAGCTCTTAGGGCCCGAAAGGGCGACGACTTGAAAAACGAAAATCACCAGAAAAGTGCCGTTGTCAACCTATGCATTTGAAAGATTAATCAATAGGGCCGACAGCGCGTTGTAAACAAGCGTTTTTAAGGATTAAATCTTTGAAACTAAGAAAATGTATGCGAAATGAAAATTGTATACGTTCTTTTATAATTTTTGATCAGTGTACGTACTATCGGAGTTTGAATTAGTACCACTGGATAATTCGAGTTCATAGGTTGGCTACCTTTTTGGGCCCTAGGAGCTATGACCTGATCAAACCTAACCTCCTTTTTGAGTTGTACATACTCTCCCTATAGAGATACTCTAACATAATCTAATGCTAAAGAACCGGAAATTGTTCCTTTATACTATCATGATGAAAAAATAAGTTGAAGATATTGAGGTTCTAGCAATTTTTAAATTGAACTCGAAAATTCAAAATATGAATAGAAAAAAAGGAAAGGTTATAATAAGACATTTCGTCAACGATTTTTTGTCCGCGCGCCTGTATTTCCAGTAGTTTACGTCCACGCGTTTTTGCGGCAGGGGAGTTTTGGTCCACCTACCAATTGAGACCCAAAGTTAATTGGTCCACATGTAAATACAAATGACAATTGGTTGGTTGGGACACAATGTTCATGGATGGAAATGTATTATGATTTAGGAGAATGAGGGTTTGCTTGTTTCTTTTTGTTTGTTTGGTCCGACGGAGAAAAATATGTAATTGAGAATTTTGGTGAAAATGGGAGGGCATCAATTGCATGAGAGAAAATTAACTAAAACTCTCTACACCTCTTTGATGCAACAGGACTTAATTATCTCTCGAGAAAATCCTATCTTGGTGCCGGATAAAGTTTTTGATTTGCCTCAGCCAAAGGCTCTTAGATTTTTCATGTGTAGGTACGATAATTTCGCGACGGCGCGCGGCGCCGGCGCGGCGCACATTGGTTCCAGAGCCCGATCTAGGCGGCATTAATTAGAATATCACCCTTACCAGCGTGCAACATATGCTTCCATGTGTTTTTTGGGTCGCTGATCACGAATTTAAAGTCGATTTGACCCTATCGTTAACCATAATATGGTAAATGTGCGTAAAATAGCAAATTCGCACTCAACACGGGATTAATAATTTGAAAACGCGGCTCTGTGCTTGAACTATGATAATCTTGACAAATTTAAGGATTATAGTCATCAAGAGCGATCTACTATTTTACTAATATTTAGACCCTGGTATGACCCTGGTGGATATTTTTGTTGAAGAGGAGGGGGGGGGGGGTTGTTACATTGAATAACTTCACGAAGCATCCAGTCAGCACGATCTGTTTTTGGAATCTACTTCTGGTTGCAGTTTCAGAAATGGCAGTATTAAAATTCAATAAAAGGGTGTCGCTCCTATCAAACCATTTCGACCAGTGAGCAGGAAAAAATTCACGAAACTGCAATGCCTGTTGATTTTTTAATTCCAGAGCAACCTTAAATTTAAAATGTTGTAATGTATTTTTTTCGCTTCAAATGGCAAAAGATATTTGTCTCTGTACCATGCATAGGATTATTTAGTACTAACTAGAAATGGCCACTTGAGACCCGGCAAAGTACCTAGTTGTTTTGGGCCGTTTTGGTAGTAGTAGATCATTTTTAATCTTCCCTTTGGATGAATATCATAAGAGAAATAGTTTTTTGACATTGCCTGAGAGGTCGAACGATATCACCCACCCGTCACGCGAGCCACATCCAATACTCATGAGGGCTGAGCAGGCGACTTTAAAAGGCTGTATTTCACAAATAGGCAAAA